>PDGT01000141.1:247301-261594 GCA_003671415.1 Megathymus violae | reverse complement strand
ACCTATATTTTCTTTATTCTTTAAAAATATATTACACCATTTATGCATTTTGTAGAGGTGAGTCGATTCGGATGCACGCGAGTGTATATAGCACAAAATAGCTTCCGCTTTGGGACTCTTTCGATATCTAGGGAGTCAATACTAAAAAAACTAAAATTACTCGATACAAGTAAAGGCGCAGGTCCAGATGAAATCCCACCCATTTTTATCAAAACCTGTGCTGAAACACTGGCCGAACCTTTAGAATACATTTTTAATTATTCTTTATCGACAGGTGTCTTTCCAAATGTCTGGAAGGTAGCTAAAGTAGTGCCAATACATAAATCTGGCGACAAGAACTCAGTAAAAAATTATCGGCCAATCTCAATTTTGTCGACTGTGAGCGATGCATTAAGTTGGTTACCACATGTTTTCAGTCCTATCATTTTACCATATTTTATTTATATGGCAATGACTGGAGCTGCGCGCGCACGTTAATATCCAAAATTTGAATTAAAATTTGGCGGGTAAGTAGTCCGTTATTGATCGCGACTAACGTACGAGCTGCGCTCCTTCATTAGTCAAGTTTTGCAAGTATTATTGTAATTTTTAGGTGTGTTGTGCATCTCTTGTATCAATAAACTGTGTCGTACACTATTGAGAATTTTTACTGTTAGTTTCTTCGGATTCTTTACATCGACAATGGCAAAAGTTTTTGAATCTGTTGTTTGTCCCTCAATACAAAGCCATTTTCAGCAATACGTCAGCATATACCAGCATGGTTTCCTAAAATCGAAATCCACTTGTACAAACTTAGTCACATTTGTCGAGGAAATTGCTGAAGCTTTAGATAAACAGGAGGAAGTAGACGTTGTGTACACAGACTTCAGCAAGGCCTTTGACAAAATCCCCCACTTACCGCTTGTAGACAAACTTGCTACTTATGGCTTTACAGGAAATTTTGCTGACTGGATTCATTCTTATCTAACGAATAGACTTTTCTTCCTAGTTGCGAAAGGCTATAAGTCTGAAACTCATAAGATCTGACGTCAGGAATTCCTCAAGGATCCCATTTGGGGCCAATTCTTTTTAACATATTTATCAACGATATGCCCAATAGTTTCCTTTCATCAACGCCCTATCTATTCGCCGATGATTTGAAAATTGCCAGAGCTATTAAGTCTGAAGCTGATGTTCCTATGTTACAACTTGATTTAAACAGGTTATTCAATTGGTGGTGTGCAAATGGAATGGAACTCAACATAGATAAATGCTTTTTTATTAAATTTACACGCAAACATAACTAAATCCAAATATTACATTGATGGTAAACCATTAAAAGAAGTTGATAGAATTAAGGATCTGGGAATAATACTAGATAACAAATTAACTTTTGTACCTCATATAGAAAGCATTGTTAGGCGCTCATCTAATATGCTGGGTTTTATTATTAGAAACAGCGTTGTCTTTAAAAACCCACAGACACGTATCACTTTGTATAAAACACTAGTACGCAGTCTTCTAGAATACTGTCCTGTTGTATAGAGGCCTCACTATGCGACTCATATATTAAGAATAGAACGGGTCCAAAAACGCTTTTTATGGCATTTATCTCACACCTTCAAAATTTCGAAGAAAAAGTTATCCTATCATGAGAATCTTAAATATTTTAAAATGTCCTCGTTGAGCAAGAGAAGGACCCTTTTGGACCTAATATTTATCTACAAAATTTTTAATAATCAAATTGACTGCCCTCAGCTTCTAAACCTTTTTAATTTCAGGATCCCCTTCAGGGTTCCAAGAAACCTCGTTTCTCTTTTTTCTCCACCATTCCGTAGGACTGTTTAGGGAAAACATTCACCAGTTCCTCGTCTGTGTAACGCATTAAATACATGGCTTATTAATGAACCCAAGGATGTTTTCTCTCTTAAACTTAACCAGTTTCGTGCACATCTGTCTAAAAAAAATCCCAGATTAATTATATCCGTTGTCTTTTAAATTACTTTTATAATAAACCTCATATTAACGTAAAAGGTAGGTACTTATGTTACAAGTTATAATATCATGCTCTGTTTACCTGTAACTGATTGTGCAGTTAGCTCATAATACTTTGTTGCAATGTAACTATTTTAGTTTTTTTAATGTAACAGTCGTTGGTAGACCAAATAAATAAATAAGCCAAGGATGGCCAATACGAATAGCTGGCCAAACTTTAATATTTTTCCGAAACTTAAATAAATATGTACATGTAAGTTTTATTTAGATTACATTACTTCATAAAAAAATAACCTGCCCAACGGCCTATACGTCCTCACCGTTGCAGCAAGCTTCCTGTTACCTTGGAACGATCTAGTTCTCAGTCAAAACGAATCTAATGAGTCCGAGCTTGATGAATGTACTAGTAGGCATTCTATGTAGGTATGATAATGTTACAGAGGTTCGCGAAGCGTCGGTGGAAAGCAATAAGAGTCCTAGTAACCGGGTACTGATAAGAACTACTTCGAGCACCTTAAGCAACTCTCGCCCCTATCTAGTGCAAAAGGGGCAAATATCGCGTACACGTTCTCTTTATTACCTGGTTCATATATGCTCTATTGTTTTCCTAGGATATTGACGCTAGTAACGTAGAAAGTTTTGAAAGGCTCTAAAATTTATATAAACAGCGGGCAAGTCCGCCCGCGGGACATTCGGATCTCGAATACGGAAGCGAAGACAGAGAAGAACGAACGAGTGGGACGGTCATAAAGTTTGCGGAACTAATTTGGCGTTTTCATGTTTGAAGTTTGTTTTTCACGTTTAAAAATTCCGGTACCCGCATACATAGATACATTCGAGTGAAGCTAATAAAAGCGTGTTAAAAAGTAGGAAACTGCAGCTGCTTCACTTTGCACAGGCATGCCGCTGCCGTACGGGAGCGCGGCGGCGCCGTACCCGGTGTACGCGCCCGTGCCGGCGCTGTACAACCCGTACGCGACGCTGCCGTACCCGCACCACGCGCGGTACCCGCAGCCGTCCTACCAGCCGTACCAGCACCCCGCGGCGCCCGCGCACTACCCGCCGCCGCCGCAGCCCGGCTACCAGCCGTACCCGCCGCCGCCGCCGCAGTAGCCTCCGTCGGCCGAGTGGTACTACTTTTCGTCACCGAATGCTCTTATTATGCCAGCGATATCTTGTAATACCACCAATAAGTAGGTTTCGAAATGAGACGCATGTAGAATATCAACTTTCGCAATATCGAGGGGAACGAAGTTAGTGTGTCGAGTAGTGCCCGAGCGCGACCGTCGGAGGCTCTCCGCGATACGCATCCACCCCTCTTTATGGAACCCATTATTAAACTATATTATATTCGCACATAACGATCGTTGATATTCGTTACTTGTAAATAGTACGACGTCAAAGTGCAATGTAGCGGGCGATCTTAAGGGCATAAGAGGCGGGGAAGAAATGGGGTGGCTGAGTTAGGTGAGCACGTCTGTTATTCATATTTGGAGTATAACAATTGTTAAGCATTTCTAATTTAAGGCTCAAATTATGATCAGATAAAAATTAAATGATATATATAAAATGAAGGTCTAAGTAAATGATTACGTTAAATAATACAATTTGTGATAAATCAAATATATGTAAACATATATATTTTATGTAATACAAAATGTAGTAAAGACTGAACATACATTGCGCACGCCACTAGCACCTCCCGCGGCGCACGTGTTTAGCATTCACTTGATATGTTTATAATGTTAATACTAGTACTATTCGTAATGTATTTTAAACCGATTTAATATTATTATTTTTATGAATTATTAATTTGACTAACACACAATATTTTCATGCCTAATGTATTTTATTATGAAACTGCTCACCATCAAGGTAGTTTACGAAACAATGTGTAATGTAGTGTAATTAATAAACCTGTTTCTTATTACGTGGCGTATTAATATCATCGATCAACTCGCGACCATCATCTGCACACACCTATTAGAGATACCGTCGCAACCCCTACGAGTTGTACGAGACTTCTTTTTCGAAGTGGAGGTCGTCGGCCCCGCACGAACCCGAGACTTTTGAGAACTGCATCGACATTTGACTTGTCCGACAACTATCTGTCGTCAAGCGCCATCGAGTATGAAATTAATTATTAATATATAAGTTAATTCTTATATAAACGCTTTCCAAAAGTCAAACTTCGATATCGCTTCAACAAATTCCACCGTGAGTGGACAAGAAACTCAACGAGTTTTGTTTTCCCCTCTCGCAATTACCGAAAGTACTTATCGCTTCTTAAGGCTTTATATATGGACCGTTTATTTTGAAAGTGGTGTAAGTCCATTTAAAAAAAAAATTAGATATCACGTAAATTATGCTTAATTTAATGTAAATTTTTTATGTATAACTAGTCCGTGTTTAATTTCTTAAAAACTTCCCAAGTTTTGTACAATTTAAAATCGGTCGGTAAATGAAATTGCATAATCATCAATTATGAAAGTGGTGTAAGTCCAATTGACAGAGGTGGGTGGCTTAACACATGGTTGCCGATCAGTAGTCTGTTATTTTTCATTTGTTTTATCTTTCGATGCAGATTTTGGCATCATAGAATAGGCATTGCGAAAAAAGAATTTTCTGTACACACCACAAGATTCATCATCATCATCCATCCATCAGCCTTTGGAGGTCCACTGCTGGACATAGGCCTCCCCTAACTTGCGCCACTCTGACCGGTCCTGTGCCTTCTGAATCCAGCGGATGCCCGCTATCTTCTTCAGGTCGTCAGTCCACCTGGTCGGGGGGCGTCCTATGCTCCTTTTTCCGAGACGTGGGCGCCATTCGAGGACCTTTCTTCCCCAACGGTTATCGGTTCCTCTAACTATGTGCCCAGCCCATTGCCATTTCAGCCGGCTAATTCTCTGAGCTATGTCGGTCACCCTCGTTCGTCACAAGATTATTATGATGTAATAACACAATGTAGAAAACATTACAAATTCATTTTATATGAAATGAAACGAGAGAATTTCGTTCCAACAAAAAATCTTCAAAATGCGATTAAAAAACAGATAAAAAAACACTAATGGCGAACAGGTCAATTGGTTGCAAATATTTTGGTTGAGGTTTCTCAAAAGTAAAACTATATACTATTGTTACGAAGCTTCTCGAAGTCGGCAGGCTTGCGAAGTCTCTAGAAGGGTAGCCGACCGCTACGGTGAGGCAAACAATAGAGGCAATAAAAGAGAAACCCAGGTAGTAATAAAAACTACCTGGGTCACTCCAGGCCAATCTGGCCCGTATGCCTCAGGTAGAAGGAGCGAGATTAGCATAGATGAGGGCCGAAATGGGGTTGGTTACCTGACCCGCTATTGTTATGTCGATTTCCGGGAATTCCTGTTGTTGTTGTTGTTTACTACAACGAAGGGCGTGGAAGGATCTGGAAGCCCGGAAATCGATATAAATAGCGGGCAGGGTCGGCCACAAGGCATTCGGTCTCCGGATACGAAGTGAAGAGTTCTCTCCCTATGAAGCGAATACCTGCGATCTACGAGTGTAACTGTGATTGTGAAGTGTGTGTGAAGTAAAATAAAGTCTCTGCGGAACTATTGTGCCATTTTTACGAACCTACGGATCCTGACACGTAACACTATTTTATATAAAACATTGAAGAAGGACGCAGAGTTTAACAGTATTAATTTATTACCTACACGTCCTGGAAGACCGTTAAAATTTGAAAAAATCGCCCTGGCGCCTTTGTACCCAAATGCCAGGCCTATTACTTACGAAAAATATAGAGACATGAAGCAGTTACTAACCCTATATACCTCCGGTGCATCTTGCATATTTCGAAACTGCCACACGCAGAGGATACGTAAATACTATTAGTATCTTGTAATTTTCACATAGTATTTGGTGCCTAAAATTACATTTTATGTCTTGTCATGAGTATTTGTAATCAAAATTGGATTAAAATGATGTATATTTTAAGTGATTTTTGATATTTTTTTTAAATTGAAATTAAACGATTTTTACAGTTGTCTAATTTTGAAAGTGGTGTAAGTCCATTTACAGCCCATAAATATGTAATATTGTAGTCTAATTCGCCTAAAAGTAATCTATATAATCAAATTAAATATTTATAAAACAATAGAAACATTGCCAGACTTCATATAATTGGCCTAAATTTTTTAATTAACAGATATGCTAACCTCTAATTTTCTCGAAACAAGAGAATATGGACTTACCCCACTTTCAAAATAAACGATCCATATATATATATATGTATATATATGTATTTTCGTGTTCGAAAAACCGAAAAGTAGCCGATTGTAAATAATTTTCTAAGGGCAATGAGTCTATAATTAGTAAGGTCGCTTTAATCATCAGCTTTAAATGAAGGAATTATTTTATCATGCTTCTTGAAGCTGAGGGAGCTACCATCATCAATACACTAATTAAAAATCAATTTAAATGAATAAAACCACAATGGAATGAATAATTTTCTTTTTTTTCGGTCCTATAAAGACCCTAGAGATCACTTGTTTCTTTCATATTGATAAATTTTAATGTTTTTATAATTGTATCACAACTGTTGTGTTTAAATACTAAAAGAATTGAGGGCTCGCATTTAGGTTTTTTATGCGGTATTTTCGAGAAGGAATCCTCAAATGCGGCAGTAGTGCAGTTACTTTAAATTAACTTTGAAATACGTTAATAAAAGGCTAATTAAATTATCACATAATTGCTATTTATTAAATCAAAAACACCTAGTTTACAAGATATCTAGTTGAACAGAAAGCAGGAGCAGTCTAAAACTTGGGTGCTGGAGACTCCGTCTTGGAATAGTCCCTGATGGGCGAATAGAACTGTAAGTAAATAAACACAATTAATATTAATATCTCACTGATAATATGTCATATGCAATGTGATTAAAGAAAAAAAGATGCAGTTTTGTGAAGTTCTTGAGTACATCTGTATTAATACTCTTCTTTTTTTATCATAAGAGTTAACAAACCAAATAAAAAATGGACATATTATATATATTGATCATTGTAAAAAACACCATCATGTATGATAAATCACCAAACAGTAAAGCCACATGTAAACTGGCCCTCCAGCAGTGCAACAGTTTTAATGTTTAAAAATAATACAGTTTATTCCAGGGTTTGAGGATATATATCAAATTTTTAATAATCAAATAATTTTTGGCGTTTGTTACTGTATTTCTACTTCCCAAATGTAGATAGCGCTGGAGTAAAGTTAAAACATACTACCTAATAGTAAGTTCTAATCCATAAATGGCAACACTTCTGCTGGCATTAATAGCGCCTGTTTTGTCAGAAAAATTTGTTTTTTTAGTTGATTTTGCGTGATCTAGAAGAAGATATTATGTTTTCGTTTCATTTGTCTGATTTTAAGTACCTAAATAAATAACACTTCAAAAACATTTTAGTTTTCTTTTTAAATAATTTATTATGTTTATGTAAGACATATGTAAACAGTATACATAAATAATACAATAAAATAATAATATTGCTTTCATACAAAATGGATATATATCTAACTTTTGATATATACATATCAGATATATATCATAAATATCCAATATCTTGATATTTATAATAAATATTGGATATTTTCGAACTCTTGTTTATTCATAGATGGAGTCGGAAGGCTGGTCCTTCAGATACAGAATATTACCACTGAATAGTAAATAGTAGCCCATGGACATTGGTAACATCAAAGGCATCATTAATGTGTTGTTAGCCATGATAGAAGACGGAATATGGAAAGTACTGGCTCTCAAGATCCTAGCCAGAACACGACAGATAAGTTTTGGTGACTAACTCAAGCAAGAGGGTGGTAGCTAGACATGCAGGCTTCACATAAAGGTAATAATACCAGTAATAATATTAATGACTTAATAATAACATTGATAATATAATCTATGAGCGAAACCCTACCACCAAGCAGAACGTCTTCTGTCGCCTTTTGCGACACCCTGTTCTGCCAGACTGGGATTGGAATCAGTATTCTAGGCTGCCTACAGTCAGAATATTGATAATGTAAATAATTGCTACACTTGCTACATAACACTTTATTGTGTTGTCATAGTACAAATCAATTAGTTAACATTGGTAGATATTTGTGACGGTGAAGTAGATGTAGGCCTAACTCACCTTGTACTGCTTGTTCCGGTACTCCTCCCAGGGTTCAGGGTTGGTCTTGCGGTTCCATGTCACATCAGGGGAACGGGTTGCCAGCCGTAGGACATAGAACACGGCGCCCGACGCGCCAAGCAATGTGCACACGTACAGTGGAATAAGCTGCCAAAAAATCCAGTAATCAATATCGTAAATAACGCCAACAAGAGATATAGTTAAATATTAATGTTCATAGGTAATACATACCAAACTATATTGAACCCTCTAGTTATTTATCTTTTATCAGCTGCACAATCGGAACAAAAGCAATTGATAATGAAATTGTAAGATCTAAATATTTTGTAGAGTTACCAATCGAATGTTTAAAGACTACGTACGTATTCACATTTTGGGTAAGGTACTTGACATATTCGTAGTTCACAGTACAAATATCTATTAGTTTATAACTAAAAGTATTAATACTAAGTCAGCTAACTGCATACCTCTTGCAATCTAAAATAATGATCAATCTACGCCATTCTTCTCCAACTTAATTTCAATTAAAATTCCTCAATTTATACATGTATGAGAATAACTTATGCAATTCCAAATTATGTCTAAAAAAATTAAAACGTTCCGATAAACATAAGTATTTATTTATAGGTTAGTTATGTAAGTCGCAGTAAGAATTGCAGGTAGGAAATTTTAATACTTACAGCCTTATGCTTCTTCAAGCTTTGCAAACTCAGACCTTGCATCTTGGCGTTTCTTTAAATCACTGCCAATGATCACAAAGTACCTATTAATGCAACGAAGTAGGTTTCCCAACTTTATCGATTC
Organism: Megathymus violae; assembly: GCA_003671415.1. Lineage (NCBI taxonomy): Eukaryota > Metazoa > Arthropoda > Insecta > Lepidoptera > Hesperiidae > Megathymus > Megathymus violae. Next base: position 252,649 of record PDGT01000141.1, on the reverse strand, counting down.
TGAATAAATAAATTAGGACCTGGACATAAAATTCTAGTTCTGTCTAAGTACCAAATAATCTCATTCGATTCTCAACGTCAAATTGTCAATTTGACGCGTACGTCTAATCTGACGTTCACTGCTGTCACTTTTCTTGTCTTTGTCTCTCCATATCATAATAATCGTAATCATTGTCCAAATCTGTTCAACCATAGAGTTAATATAGTAACGTAATATATAGTTTATAGTTTTATAGTTACGTTACACTTTATAGTTACAACCAGTTACAACATCATAAAACTAATACTCTAACGAACAAGTGAGATATCCAAGACATTATTTTAACTCTAAAATTTCACTTTAAAATTTAATTCAATTCTTTATGATATTTATGAACATGTTGACGATAAAATTAATCAATCAATAATAATACATTTAAAAAATATATATTTACCTTGGTGAATTTAATAGAAAATAAGTTAGGTTTTTTTCTTTTTATATTCCATCAAAAATTATTCACTGCTCTTGTTTTGCAAAATATTTGTGTAAATTTATTTTTTGACCACACAGCAGTAAACGAAAGAATTCAATCCACTTAAAATGCCTTGTGCGTCAGTAAATATATTGGTCTTTGTTTGCGCCAGAAGTAATCATAAGCGCGTATTTGCATTTTCATTGCTACAGGCGTTCAAATAACTTCGATAGTTTTAAGATTTATAACTTTACCTACGAATTTAAGATTACATAGAATCTAATTGAACTTTCCAGTGAGGTGCATGCACATTAAATTTTTTTGTTTGCATGTAAATTCAAGCATTCATTATTGTAACAAAGTAAAATTAACCAATTTTGCACTACATCATCTTTTATAGCACCAAGATGCTCCAGTTTATGAATATTGTACAGTGTTTATAAAAAGTAGCGTTTGAAAATAATTCTTGATTTGATTTATCCTGTTGATAAATGTGTCATAAATCCCCTGTATCATAGACTAACGACATTTTCATATTAGCTTATTCACGTTTCTCTATAGTAACTCAAGGTCTATTCCTGTATAGTCTGCAAATTATTTATTTTATATTTTCTTTATTGACCACAGATTACTAAAATTGGACTTGACAGCTGTTTCGCTGTTTCAGTCAAGATATTTTATTGTTTTAGTATCATAACCTATTTTTAATGATTTGGTGCTATTTTATACGAAGATACTATATATAGTTGAAAACATTAAATATTCGATTAAGATGAGCTTTTTGTTGTAAGTATTTCATCAGATATACCGCAGGTTAACTCGAGTTAAAAGTCTATTTTTAACTGAACATTTTGCGTTTCTATGACGTCTTGTTTATGTTGTTTAAGCTCCTTTCGGGATATTAAATTACATAATTATTTATCTTAGTGCTTATTTATCCTAGTCCTGAACGTTACAGCATGAAAGATAGCTTTCTATTCTTCAAAGTTTTATAGTTTTAAGTGTATTTGTAGATAACACGGGAGGCTCCCCTCCACATACATAAAATGAGGTCAAAGATCGTTTTTAAAAAGGAAAAATTAAGAAAATCATAATTTTTAAATATTTTATGCGCAAAGTGATAAATGGTGATAGAAAGATGGGACAAAAAAAGTTCACCTGGTTTTATATTAATTTTAACAATTACTATAATAATACTGTTATCTTTTAAATATACGATTAAAATTGTTCTTAACAACTACTACACAGTGGGAGCAGATCCAACAAAACATTTAAGCCAAAGAAGAATATTCCAGAAGGCACCCATCAATATGACTTAATGCGGCATGCAGCTGCTACACTTGGTTCTGGTAACCTGCGCCTCGCTGTTATGCTGCCCGAAGGCGAGGACCTCAACGAGTGGGTTGCAGTTAACAGTAAGATGTTTTAAAAATCTATATATTGTTTGATGTATACAATCAGAGGTTGTATATGTTGTGATTCACAATCAGTTATTGATGTGAGCTTGTTGTTTTGGTGTAGCAATAAAATGTATATAGTGATAAGCAAAACAGGAAATAGATGATATGGACTGTGACTTTATGAGATATGATGTATGCCAAGAGGATACAAATACATTTTATAATAGTTAGTCATAATAAAGTCCTTTGTTTATTGGAAATTTGTTAAGGATTCATTCAACAGTTGCATAGAGGTTATTGTAATAATGTAAATTCTTTTTCTTTTTTGTTGTCATGATAAAACTTACGAAGCATTTTCAGTTGTTTTAATGTAAACATTAATATTGAGGTCTAAATGGGTAGATCTCATAAGTCTGTTAATATCAAAACACAATCACTGTGATGTTCAATCCTGCTACTGTGACTATTTATACATAACATAATTTATTGATTTTTCAAATGGGAAGCAGGAAAATTGCATACTATTGTTTTTGAATAAATGAAATATATACATGGTGCACACTATTGAAGGCATTGTTTGGCCTAAAGTGGTTTACAATACTGCAATATGCAATGGATACCATTAAGGAAAGCCATTCAACATATTCAACAACACTACAGGAATCATAAGACACTTTAGTATAAAGGGATCAAACTGTAATGTAAATAATATCTAAATACACATATGCAGTAGTTTTATGTTGTGCAGTCACCGGAAGTGATCGGGAGGAGCTTTCTTTATATTGTTGCAGTAGCAGGATGGAGTGTTGCTTAATACTATTACATACAAGGATGATGTGTTTCAAGTTGGGCGATATCAGGGCCGATTACTGAGCCTGTCGATACGACTTTCTTGCAGCGGTGGACTTCTTCAACCAGATCAATATGCTGTACGGAACCATCACGGAGTTCTGTACGGAGGAGTCGTGTGCGGTGATGTCGGCGGGCCCCAAGTACGAGTATCACTGGGCGGACGGCCACACCGTCAAGAAGCCCATCAAGTGCTCCGCGCCCAAATACATCGATTACCTCATGACCTGGGCGCAAGATCAACTCGACGATGAGACATTGTTTCCCTCCAAAATAGGTATTTACTGACAAGCGTTGCGCCTAAGTTATTTAAGTTATTAATATCTTTTCACGAAAGTCTCGATTGTAGTTTCGTTACAACATATTTTAAGTAAAAATAATGAGCAGAAATGTGTGTATGTGCGTGTGGGTGTGTTTGTGTCGCCTGTTTATTTTACTAATTCCACATTTTTTTTTATCTGGAAGTCAAAAGAGAGAGTCATATTGTTGTATTCATGTAATTCTATTCTCGTGCATGGCCTTCTGGTTTGTATCCAGCCTGGCTAGCTGACTAGCTACAGCCGTCATAGTTTTAACGTGTTAGAACCATATAACATACGAGTTCTCCGTTTTTTATTATTTTACATTAACAGCCGGCAGACGAACCACCTGATGGTAAGTGATCATTGTCGCCCGTGTACTCCAGCAAGACCAAAGGTATCATTGATGCGTTGCCGGCCAAGAAATGATAATAAATAATATTAATGACTTATTAATATTACGGATGTGAACGAAGCCAATCACACGCCAACGGATGGCCGAGTTAGCCATCGTTTAAAGAAGAGACTCGAGCCGGACAGTGCGATAATCATACTCCTAGACCAACCAAAGTCGGTTCTATACCTTTTGCCCAGTGCTCGAACAATTAAACTTCATACGCTAAGCACTCTGTAAAATACAGACACAGCAGTCTAATTATTATAATATTGTACAGGACTTCAATTTCATGAACGTCCCGCGGCAAGTTTCACGGACGCACGGATAGTGTGATGTATAATTAGAGTACGTTGTGCGCTCGCAGGCGTGCCGTTCCCGAAGAACTTTCTGTCGATGGCCAAGACGATCCTGAAGCGACTGTTTCGCGTGTACGCGCACATCTACCACCAGCACTTCCCCGAGGTGGTGCAGCTAGGCGAAGAGGCGCACCTCAACACGTCCTTCAAGCACTTCATATTCTTCGTGCAGGTAGGTACCCGCCGCCGCTGCCAGAACACTCTCGAATCACTTGAGTTCCCGTTAAATTGTATAACTCCTCGGTAATCTGCGAGCAGATCGCTGCGAAATAAAAAGGGTAGCAAGCCAGGGTTGCGAAGTGGGCGGCGCACGGTGTCGGTACATTAGCAAGTTTTTATTAATGTTAATGTCCATATCACCAGAGGGACCATTTTGTTGTAAGTGATCACCGTCAACGATCTCCGTCATGCCTGCGCCCATGTTGAAACATTTGAAAGCTAATTGTAGGAGGCGAGACGGGGAGGACGGTACAGATGCCGGGGACATCCAACGGGAGCGATGTCGTCGTCGCTTGTCCGTCGATGAGCAGGATACAGCGCGCGCAGGGAGGGCGAGGAGGGTGGATGCGTGGAGCTCCACACCACTAGTTGTAGATCGGCACCAGTGTTCATTGCTTATGCGCTTGACCTACTATGTACGACATCGGTGTTGAGTCCTGTGGTCACTTAATAATACGTAGTATCTTTTCACCACGTTCACTCAATTATTTGATACAGATTTATTAATTAGCCTATTATATAAATGATGTGAGCGACGACGCCGAGGGCCCGCTTCAGCAGGACGGCGGTCGCTCGCTCCCTATCGGTCATGATGATATAAAAGTATGTATTTCGCCGCGTATAACCTCCGTGGACGTACGTGTCCGGTGCACGGTGCGCGCCGAACACGAGACGCCCCGGAACCGTACACTAACGGAGCACCCGGCGCTCTGCAGGAGTTCAACCTGATCGAGCGGCGCGAGCTGGCGCCGCTGCAGGAGCTCATCGAGAAGCTCACCGCCAAGGAGGCGCGGTGAGCGGACCGCCGCACGCGTCGATGCCGACCGGCAGGACGGTACGACTAACATAAGTAGAATTATGTATCGTGATCGCCTCGGGGCGTCCGGCGTGGCCCGCGTGTACATGTTTATATAGAATATTTATATTTTGTATTACGTCTGAAGCGACCGACGTCGCTAGCTAATCGTTTGTCTATATGTGTTGGTGCACGGCTCCGGTTCGTGCACGATTACACTAATATTGATTTAAATTTACTCCGGTCGCTCCTAACGGTTCATGGATTGTGACGTCATCAGACAAAAGCCAATTTTTTGTACATTTTTTCCAAAGAACAAATAAAGTGTTTATTCCTAAATGGTTCTCATATAAATATTGAATCCTTATTTTTTATATGTCTATGTCTTCTATCCGGATCGTGGTACATTCTGACGGCAGGGACCTGTAGTGCACAAGGATCTTCGCCCTGTGCCGTGCCGTGCCGTGCCGTGCCGTGCGCGCCGACTGTTCGACGGCGCAAGGTGATCGTTATCTCATTGCGTCCGATGCGGTCACGCGGTCCACGTAACGTTGGGAGCGGTGCCACCGGGCGCCGGCGGG
>PDGT01000141.1:219484-236759 GCA_003671415.1 Megathymus violae | reverse complement strand
GGGTGGTGGACGGTACCTCTCCTCGATGTTGGCGGGGATGCCGAGGTCGCCGGAGCGCAGCTTGCGGCTCACCTCCTCGATCTGCAGCTGGACTGCAAGGGAAGGGGTTAGCCCGCGGCGCGGCCACGACCACTCATTAGAACACACCCAGCGACTGCCGCCTAACGCGGAAGAAGAAAAACATGCACCGAGACACGAACGAGGGTTCGCACTTCAACGGAAATTCCGTTATATAGTGAACGTGTTTCTCCTTGTACGTGACATACTTCGGTGCGATAGTAATCAAAACGAATTTAAATAACATAATACAAAAATTCGTACTTTAAATTCATAGTTCATATATGGTTAAATTAGGCGAGGTTTAAATTAGTAAAATATCCTGGAAATGAATAATATTCAAATTATAAATATTCACATCTCTTACATCTATACGGTAAATAATACTGAGCTAACAACACACGAGAGAGATCGAGATAGCATCCTGCGCGGAGAGGGGGGGCAGGCGCGCTCGCTGGGGAGGCACCTGCGCGAGCTCGGCTCGACTCGGCCGCATTAGCGTCGTTGCAGACGACTCTATGACATTACAGTTCTGAATCGATTCATTACATACGAAAGTAGCGCCACTCCTCTGGAAAATCGCAGCGAAATACCAGCGCGGTTACACAGTCGACGTGTTATAAATTACCTGCAGTACATCAAGAAAATATCATATTGCCCTTCGAAGGTAGGAGTAAACGTCGCCTTGCCAAAAGTTCGGCAAATGCGTTCTTTATATTTTTGGAAGTGGGACATCAACACGCGGTCGAAGCGCATACTCGGTTCCGACAGGTGTGGCGCCACACCGAACGTCCCGTGCGGTGGTTGCGGTGCAACTGACGGCAGATACTCACGTAGGTACTGTTCCTCCTGCTCGCGGGTGAGCGTGGAGGGCAGCACGGTGGGCAGGCCGGGGATGAACGTCTTGTCGTGCTCGGAGCCCATCCAGCGCGTGCGCCGCCGCCGCGCGCGCCGCTCGGCCGCCGTCTCGCCGGGCGGTCCTGCGCAAACATACCGACGCGTGAGATGACGACGTCCGGCTGTCGAGTGCGTTTATGGATCGTAGTGCACCTCGGCGTTCGCTGTTAGTACTACGAGTACCGATACGTATTATACTAACAAATAATCGAGCTTCATTGTACGCGAAATGTATTAAACGAGCCGAACACCAGTTGGAGTCCCGCGTGAAGCGGTCACTAAACCGAGCGACTATTGTGCGAGTGCGAATTAAATTCCTTTACCTTGTCCGTCCTCCTTGTCGTCGTCCGGATGGTAGTCGGCGTGGTGCGCGTGAGCGTGCGGCTTGGGCTCGCGGTAGCGCGACTCGGTGCGCGCCTGCAGCTGCTCCAGCTTCTGCTGCACCGATGTGGGCGGCGGGATGGCCGTGGCCGCGGACAGGGCCGCCGCAGCGGCCGCGGCCGGCTGCACGGGCGCCGCCATCCGCCGCTGCGCCACAAACGTCTGTTACGCGCCAGCCGCACCCCCGACGCCGCGCCGCGCCGAACATAAATAAACGAAACGAAACGCAACATAAATAAACCAACTCAAACAACGAACGCAAATATAACGCAGCGAACAGGTCCGCATCCCTCGCACCAAACTACTCGTCACTGCGAACGTGCAATGTACAACGTCGCACGAGATCGACCTGTCACTGAAAGTAATTCAAAAAATTAAATTAAATAACAGAACTTAAACAACCGATACGTAACAAAAGCAAACGAACTGATCAAAACCGATAACGGGCGGCGGTCGTGTACTTGCGCTTTGTTAAAAACAAGACGTTCAGAGTGACACTCACCACCACTACCACTACTCACTAAAGTTCTACAACAAATTATCCACCGACAACTATCCAGCTCGTCATCTTCCTCGTGTCCACTCTCTGCTCATCGCCCACGTTCCGTGCAGGCCACGGTACGGTCCTAGAGTTACTTAGACTAACTGAAAATATCCACGTGGCTATAGATAAAAAATCCTTCCCGTTGTTTAGTCCTGGCCCTTCGCGGTGCATTCATTTCTGTGGATTTCGATGTTCTTCTCCGTGGTTTAGTTCTAATCTTCGGAGTCATTCTCGACTATTCCGCCTTGATGACGATCTATCAGCTTTCATCGACTACATTACTTATCGTACCTCGTCTAATTTCCATCTTAACACAGACGAGTTGCAACGACTATGTCGCCTTATGTTACATATTATTGTTATTTCAAAAGATGTGCTGTGAAGCTTCTTACGCCGTTATTTTTCCTCAATGTTAAAGCAAATTTTCAAATCGATAGTATAAAATAAACCGATGTGCTTAAGTATATTTACAAATACTGTTTTCTGCCCATTTAGTAACATAAATTCTACACACTTCATGTTTTTGCACGAAATTATTTACTGTAAACCAATGTGATACAAGGAACAACGCAGTGTTAACATTGACAACATTTTATTTATATCCTTTAGTTTTCAGTTAAAGACCGGCGCGTTGGCAAACAGGCCAATGTCCGCATAATGTCCGTTAAGGCGAGAGTTTCCGAAAAAATGGTGTTTTTAAATGTGGTATATTAATAAATGGTAAGTAATACAATTCTGAAAAAATATGTGTTATTTTACAGTCGTCTAAGGTCTTCGCACATTTGATACACGATAGCTTTAATTAACTATGTACATCGAAAAAATCGCAAAGACTAAACAGATATAAAAATTTTGTTTTATTCGAGTTTAATCGCTTATAGATGATATAAAAAATACCAGGGTATACGTCGTACACAAACTGATGGGAAATGGTTCTCATATTTTGAAATTTTGAATAATCAATATATAAATAAACACAACGTTTAAATAAATTTTCAATAAAAGAAACCGGCTTGGTACCAGTCGGTCTGTTAGGAAATATTACAGTGACTTCCGCCGTTTCTTCTTTATGATAAAAGACGGTTCCAAAGCGGTACCGAAACCAAAAAAAATTAGTATACATGGCAATCAACACATCACTTCTGAATGAAACCGTCAACGTGAACGCCGATCGAGATCATCGGATTATTTTGTTCCACGAAAGGTTTGCCACGCAGCGGTTCACTGACATAACAGGGCAACGCATTACCTGCGCGACCGCGGCGGCGGCGAGAATGGCGGCCTGCGCCGCGGGGTTGACGCTGGCGGGCGCCGCGGCGCGCGCCGTCGCCTTCGTCGTGGTGCCCACCATCTGGTCCAGCAGCGCGATCGTGCCGTCCCTGCGCCGCATCGCGTTGTCATCACTACACGTTATTTATTTTAACGATCGCGTTCCGAACGAGGAATCTCTAGTTCGAATCTTATACACATCTATAAAATTGTCAAAATTATGTAGTAATTTCGCAAATGTAAATTACTACTACTTAACATCGAAACTAGGTTGAGTGCATTCCAATGTGAAGTAACTTCAGTATGCTACTATTACAACACCTTTATATTTAAAAAAATTACACAAATATTCCTTTATATTAACATAATGGCACTAGACATATCAACGGCTCCATTATAATTTATGAAATCAAAAGATTTTTGAAACATTAAATTTTACAACTGCTAATTCTTTTCAAAGAACTTTACTACCACCCATACAAGGATTCGTGAATATCCACTTCAATCATCCCTTTTACAGCATACAACAGAATATTATAATATCATAGATGTGAGGTACCAAATTATTGCTATAAGAAGAATGACACAAAAGTTTAATCTTATGAAACTTTTCATAGTGATTTTTGCAATTAAATTTCTTCACTGCTTCACATTTCTTTCTTTAACCGTTCATATTTTGATTTAATCAGATCTATGTTAAAACAGTTTTTTGGTAAATTTACCACAAGGCCCACTAAACACATCAGGCAACATATTAATTACTTTTAAGGATTTAGCTATATATATAGTTTATTGGCGAAAATACGACCCACCAATACTTAACAGTTAAGTAGAGTTGAAAAGCAGGCAGCTATGCTTCCCTCACACACTCTAATTCGTTAAACATGTCATTGAAAGATGAAGACTTACATACACTCATACAAGTCATTAATTTAAATGTTAGAGTATATAATGAACAAATGTTTTTTTGTTTCCTTCTAATAGACATTGAGTACTTTCATACTTATATCACACACCTGTCTTTGGACTTCCTGCCGCGACTGCGACTACGACGTTTCTCCTTGTGGCGCTCGTGCTCACGGCTGCGACTACGCTCCCTGTCTTTTTCCCTGAAACCGACAACATTTAACAATAATCATATAGACTATTAACCACCACTCTCTGCTGCTTCAATTCAGTCTCAGTGATCGATCTGCATCAGTACCAGCATCACGAACATAAACACTGAGGGACAGTTTAATTGTATCTAGATCTAATCGTTCTGTAATGATTTGGTAATAGCTCAACCAGTTGCTACTCTTTTATCAATAATAGTGCTAAGTATAATAACGTTCCAAACTAACCTCTTGGACCTGCGGCGGTCCCTGTCTCTGTCCCGATTGCGGTCGCGAGTCCGCTCGCTGCGGTCACTCCTGTCCCGCTCTCGATCTCGGTCCCGCTCCTTGTCGCGGTCACGATCGCGGTCGCGGCCTTTGTCGCGCTCCTTGTGCCGTTCTCTGTCACGGGACCGCGAACGACTTCTATCGCGATGGCGTGAACTCATTTCGAGCTTATTATTTCATTAACACTTAAAAACACCACTTCTTTAGTTTTATCTTGTAGTAAAAAGTCCTGTAAAACTTGAAAGATACTTTGTATCACAGTTTCAAGGAAATCAAAAAAAATTGCGATTGGTAAACTTTTAACCTAGACATTGGACAAATTGACAACTTCGTGAATTATCGGTAGATTGAATATTTACAATATTGATAACTACGAACTATAATTCTATCAAATTTAAGGTGATTAGTAACATAAAATGCAACGTTCCAATATTTATTCGATTTCTGAGTCTATGACAACATCGACAAAATGGCGGACTAATTTGCTTATCTTGCCTTGTTATTGTCACTTGTCCCCATAGACCCACAAAATTCACAGAACATTTATCACTTATACTTGTCATGTTATTTGCTATTTACATTCAAACGTCTATTAGATCAGTAAATTAGAAATATAACCTTGATTTCTCACAAAATATACTTTCTTCCGATTCCTAGGCCCATATCTTTATAATCAATTAAACGCGAAACTAAACATCTATCCGCTAACTATGCGTAACTGCAAACACGCTGTTACTAAATACATAAAAACCCTTATGTACCCGGATACTGAAAACTTATTACATACCCAAAAATGAAAACCTCAGTCTGCAAGTACCAGACTCTCACTAAGTAAGACATTGATTATTTGTATGAACTCATGTGTAGATGTATGATTGTGAGAGTAAATAAATAAATTTTATTGTTGTATTATTATTTTTATACTTTTAAGAAGTGTTGTCTAGATAGTATTAATATCAACCAGAGATTTTTTCCCCTTAATCTCGTTGGGTGCATGCACAAAAGATAAACTACACATATTTTCACGATTCCACCGCTGACATAGAATATAATTTATATATACATATATAAAAAATTCAGGCTTTGTAAAGGTATTGCTATTTAGAAAAGTTCGAAATGAGAAAATAGTTCGATGTTCAATTACACGGCTAATACTTATTGGTATCACAATTATTTTTAATTTTTGCTATTTATTTCGCTTTCATAAAATTTTGAGTGAAGAATATTTAGTTGTAACATGGTAACCATGCTTTACTAATCTATGGGCAATCAGCATTCGAAATCGTAGTACTCGCTAAAGGCCGCCTTAAATAGTTCTGCTTGATTTCAGTGCGATTAATTTAAATACTAACTTTTCTTCCAAAGTATACTATTTCTAATTTTATTAATTAATTAATTTTATTAATTCTATATTACTTACCCTCATACTTCGCGCACACAAGTCTACAGCAACAATATTATTAACGAAGTTGGGAAACCTCGGAATGAATACAGGTTTCATATTTAAGAAAAAAAGTGGGTGATATTAAAATTTTATTGACATGCAAGTTGATATAATGTAAAAAGATGCAAAAGTGCGCATGGGATTAATTATAATTAGTTTCTTAAAATAATTACTGCAATGAAATTTTTTAATTTTTATGGCTAACCCACAATAAAGCGTTGTTTAAAAGTATGTACTGGCGAAATCATTGTTATTATATTTGTTAATTTTGTTGTTATTTTAATTATATTATAATTTTTGTTGTTATAAATTCAGTGGAAGTATTTTTATAGATAACCAGTTTATTCATGATGTAATTATTGTGCATTTTAAATTTATCTTTGCACGCTGGTTGAAATATATTGCAATTTTAAATTGGGAAATGAGAAGTCAAGAGTTTCATATTGGAAATCAGAAATAAAACAAACTTTAGAATAAACAAACATCAGTGCTTCTTCAATATATTTTAAAGATCAAAATACATTTCTTACAATGTTAACCGTTCAATCATATCAAATTATAATTTCGAACAATATTATATAGCATTGCTTATTACAATGTTGTCACTTAAGAAATACAAATGCTGCAAATAATAAGACAGCTTAGAGCTTACAAATCATAAAGTTGTACAGTCATCATGATTCTGAAAATTATATCACTGAGACTTCAAGAGTCTAGGCCACCTAACTCTTACGAAGCTCACAGCAAAGTAATTTTCAGTAGCTATTTGAACACAATGTTTAGCAAAATAAAAATGTCCCATTAAAGAACCAAGAAATAAAACTTAATTCTAATGCAATCATAAATCTCCTTATTGCTAAAATATTACTAGCACTTATTAGCTACGAGTTAAGTCCGGACCACCGATTCAGTGGCATTGATTCCACTGTCCACATCACTACCTTATAGAAAACTATGTTTACCGATTGGGTGATGAATTATACAATGCTGATATCTTAGCCGGGGTCAAATGCATGCTGATGGTTTGAAGTTTACCTGGCAAAAACAAAAAAAATTGTCAACAATTGGCATTGAAGAAAGCATAAAAACTAAAGAATCAGCCAGAGTGGTTGTCCATTTTATCAACAAGTACCAACAATAAACAATTACTGCATATTGTATTGTGTTATCCTTGTTTTATTATATTCATACTATCAATCCATTCATAATATTTGCACCAAAAGACAGTATTAATAAAAGTACATTTGTAGAGTAAAATATTATAAATAAAAGGATTTGTTTCATTTATTTATTTAATCATTTGTTATGCACACTGCAAAGGACTGGAATAGCTTGACAATATCACTGTTCCTATCTACTTATAATGTGAGAGACTTCAAGAGGATTATGATTAGGCTTTTATAAATTTGTGCATTGAATATTAAACTTGATCACCATTCATCACCAGGTGAGATAGTTGTCTAGCATTAATTTTTTTTTATGCAAAAAAAAAAGAATTTGTCAAATATTGCCTTTGTATTTGACATATATGGAGTAGTATAATGATGCAGATGACATTATTTTTAACAATTTATGGGACACATGTGGTCTCTGAACAATGGTGTTGAATATTCTACATGTTGCCAAATTGAATGTAGTACACTTATATAAATGTAGTTTGCTTGCAACTTTCAAAGATGTTTTAAAATAAATTTCAGTTTACATATTTAAATTTAAAAAAATTTTCTTTACCTATATTAAACTGGTGCACCAGGTCCTCCCTTTTTGCCAATGAGAGATTTGTGAATGTGAGGTATAACACCACCACCTGCAATGGTGGCTTTGATCAGACTATCCAGCTCCTCATCTCCTCTGATAGCTAGTTGTAAATGTCGGGGTGTGATACGCTTAACTTTGAGATCCTTTGAGGCATTTCCTGCCAACTCCAACACCTGATTCAAGATACACTACATTATTTTCTATAATATTATTATTATAACCACAACAATAAAAACGAGGGTATATTTTCAAGTGGATATAATAATGAAAATCTAATTCCTTGTATCTATATCATTATTATTCAAAACACAACAATAAAAATTACAATATATTCACTAAGTGCTTATAATAATGAAAATTTAATTCCTTGTGATGTGGTGATAGATAATATTATGTTGTCATGGTTGAATATCACCAACATTTTCGTTAGATCAAAAAATACATTTTTAAATTTCCCGCCAAATTATGTACATAGGCTGTTTGTAGTAATAAGTTGTAAATTTAATGAGAAACAATTGCAATTTTCATGACACTTATATAGTAAAATATCGCGATATATATAACATATTAAACTCCAAGTATATAATACTGCAAATTTGTTATGGTAACCTAAAACATTTCCCGCCAAAACTCATTACACTTTGTTCGACTAAAATATTGGTTTAAATAGTGGATACTAATTAAAAATGGAAAAAAAAGATAAGTTAATACGGCACGGAATCGGAAATTTTCTAGAAAAGCCGATATTTCATTTTAATTATGCTGTAGACCGCCGCCATGTTGCTAGGCGTTCCAAGCTTACCTCGGCGGTGAGATATTCTAGAATCGCCGCCGAATATACTGCTGCGGTAGCACCGACACGCCCATGACTAGTTGTTCTATTTTTTAGATGTCTGTGAATTCTTCCTACTGGAAACTGAAAAATTGAATACAATAAATATACGCACTCATCAATTGCATCAATGAAGTTTGGCCGCCGCCATACTAACGAGGGTCATGCGTATTATTCAATATTATGAATTCTTATTTCGTAACTATTACGGCAATAATTTTGCTTCGTAAATTCGTAAAATTAATTATAATGTGTATTTCACATACCTGTAAACCAGCTCTGGCTGATCTGGAAACAGCTTTCGCCTTGGCTTTGCCCGAATCTTTACCCGCTTTACCACCAGCCTAAAAATCGTGAAAAAACCTATTAATTTTTGTCCTACTGACTTGAAACTTTGCCAGGAGATACATCACCTCACAATTCACCGAAATACACAATAAAATCGTCACAACATTTAATGAATTTCACAAAATCTTGCAAAACTCACCATTTTGAAACGTGTAACACACTACACTACTACACAGTGAACAACGAACACAGGAAAGGCGCCAAGCCAAATCGACATAGATAGAATAGATACAAAGATGGCAGCGCTACTTGCCTCCGAGGTATTCAGGTTAGCCAACTGTTTGTAAGCGGAAGTGTCGTAAAACCAACAACATCAATCTATACATAGCCAATCGCTGTTGTTTAAAATGGCGGGCAGCTATAGTGCTGCCAAGCCCACTTGTGGAAGAATTAAAAACTATTTGGGTTTAATTTTAACGTTCCGTTTTAGCTGTAACATAAAGTAACTAACATTAGCATTGTCAAAAGGTTTTACAGGTTTTCTGTTTATTTAATATTTCCGTATTTTAATAATAATGAATTCAATTCATTCAATGAATGAATAATAATATATGGTGTTAAATAAATAGTTATGGATGAAGTAATATGTATATTATTCATATAAAATTATTAGGTATCAAAGACAAAAGCTTGTAGTAATGTACACACTTAAACATTATTACCACTTTGGTAATATAAAAAGTATTTAAATTAAATCTGAGGAATGATTGTAAAGTCAACGAACGACTCTAAGCATATCAAAGCATCGGTGATGTTCGCATTCTGTGAATTACGTATAATCTACTGAAATTCTTGTTGTCTCCGATTTTATGATTAACCACTATGAAATAAAGTATACTGCTAAATATATCTATAATGTTTGCCTGTCTGTACATTCAATTATTAGTAAATATTTCATAATAAATGTTCGTTTATGACTTACTGACATTAATTTGACCATTTTGAAAATTTTGTCTGTCTGTCTAATTGTGTGTGTCTCGTTGTAACTCAAGAATGGCTTGATCGATCTTAATGAAAATTGATATATAGTGAGAACACGTGATTGCGCACTTGATTTGTTAATGATTTGCTATTTAAAATATCATTAAACCTAATTATGTCATATAATTTTGAATAAACATGAACATATAATTAACTGTTCAAAGGGGGACGTTAGGATATTAGGAGAGATTCAAGGCTATAAACACATACAGATTTAAATTTTGCTGATAATTAAATTTTAAATTACCACTTAAGAACATGAGATACTAAACCATATACATATAAAGGAAATAAACGATGACATTTACCTGTCCCTTTTAAGTAATTTAGATATACCTTGCTTTTCATATGTAAGTATGCTTTATACTAAGTCAAATAGACTGTGGAGCTCGTATTCCTCTCTGATAATTTTGGGCAAGTCACCTGTATTATCTAATCCCTGCGTCGTCTTGGTTGCTTGCAATAAAATATATATCATTAATTATATTACAGACCGAGGTATTGCCGAGTATTAAGAAAGAAAAGAGAAATACGGGTACTATTTTTCGCCTTTATGGTCTAAATTCGACTATAATAATTCAATTTTTTTATCGATTTCTTGTTTTGTGATTGTGTGCATCATGTTTTTGCAAATCGACTTGTATGGAATTGTATGATATTTATTAATATTTTATTAATAATCATCAATGTATTATACATACGAGAATATTCAAAACCTTTATTTCCGACCAAATATGTCAGTAGAACAGCGCCACCTGATATCGGCTTCCAAAATAATGATCTATACCTAATTCGTAAGAAACATAAATAGATACGCTATTTGTGTAACTTTTTGGATATATAGTATACATTTGACATTTACAGACAGAGGTAAAAATATTATTTTATATATTATTCATTTTAAAATTTAAATGACCTATTTTGAACGTTCAAAATTATATAACCGTCAAACAGCTGTCAACCATAACCGTATTATACTGGTGTAAGAGACGAACACATTATGGGAGTGAGATTTCGAGCTTTAGGGAAAAATAATGCGAGAAAGAAACGTTAGAAAATTGACCGAAGGACTGATTCGAAACAGTTTACTTTCCATTCAAGTCAAAAAAGAGCTTTGTTTTAAATTTTATGAAATTCTTTTCAATCTCTCTATATTTTATCGAACAAAAACAGTAAATATAATGGTGTTGTGTTCTTTGTTACATTGTAGAGTTACTTATAACAATAACCCAAACAAAGATACAATCTACTGGTAAAGACGATAGTACAAGACTACTTTCATCATGTCTATTTTCATTTATTCATTCTAAGTTAATTTTAAAATATAAATAATGTATAAATGAAGTTAAATAATAATTATTGTTTTCGTTAGTACCTTTCGTCCAGTACCTGTTTTGTTTTATAACAATCGGTTTACAAATGAGAAAGATATGTCAATTTTAAGAATTCTGTCCGTTAAAATTAAGCTTTGCATAAAGTTTACCAAAGTGAAGTAAGAGTGAGTTACTAGTAATAGTATACTACTACTCAATTTAACATGCAGTAATTAAAAAGAGAACAAAATAAATGTAAAAAAGATTGTAATGGACAATGCATAGAAGTGAATTTATATCACTAGAAGTAGTTTTCCCGACATGCACATTAACGTTTCAGTGAGGCGATGATGAGAAGATCGTTCGTCTATTACGTTAGTATATTATGTTTATGGTTACAACATGTCGACTACATCTTGATGATCAGACACTTCGATTACAGAGGACATTTTTATATGCCGAACACTGACATAATAATGCAACTTGGCATCCACATAACTGATATCAGGAGTCAATTTGAGATGGCGCTATTCAAATCAAAAGAATGTATGTTATTAACTATGTCTAATTCTTATTATTTCCATATTTCTTTATATTCTGTTTTTATGCCGCTATTTAAGATTGTTTGTTTACAAATTATGAATAAATGTATCTTCTTCCTCTTCTTCTTATGACGTCGAGGATTCACCTACAGGCAATACAGGTTTTAACATTAACAACGCCCGGGCACACTAAGTATAAATTAGATATTTCTTTTTTTATGTCGACGAAACGGTCTCACGGGCCTCCCGATGGTAACGTCCGGGAATAAATCAGCTCGTCAACCAGGTGTCCGAGACCGCCACCGAAACAGGTGTAAGGTGGCAGCTGGTCGGGCACCGCCGAGCGAGGGAAAATAGGACCGATCGTTAGCTAGCGACGTGGACCGCCCGCAGGGTGACCGGCTTACGTTCTACGGCGGATGGAGCCCCTCGTCCGGCTTGCACCGCTATACATATACATCTAATATAATACAATGATGTTCTAGAATTGAACCTGATTTCATTAAAGCACAATCTGTGTTTTATAAACTGATACGGAGCATCAGTCATCGACAGTCGACGTTCGTTACCGTCCTCCAGCAGCACGACGGTTGGGTTCAATTAATGCTTTTCAAAGCTATCACTGTATTGCAGTTCGTCCGTGCAACGTAATAAGGTCGACGTCCGTCGGGGGCGATGTAATGTAATAAAAAAAACATTATTATAAAATTTAAAGTATTCATTTATTTCAATTTTTGGTTGCACGATCACAGTATTATCGTTAACGAAAATATATGATTTTATTTACCTTATTTAATTTTAATATTACATGTGTTAGCTTACGTTACGTAGGTGTATCTAAATCTAGCGGGTGGCAGCACGGCCCCGGCCCCGGCCCCGCAGCCGCGCCGTGCCCCGGCCGCCAGGCGGGCGCTAGGCGGGCGCTAGGCGGGCGCGTCCTCCTCGCCGAGCAGACTGTCGCAGCGGTCCTCCAGGTCGTACTGCAACACGGTCACGGTTAGTGTCGCACGCGTCCGTCTTATAATTTATTCGTTTCCAAACGCTTACGAACGGGCTTCACTCGCTCACTCACCGTTCACTCACTGTCGCTAAAGAGATCTTTGGAACGCTAAAACCTATAGATCTGGACCTCTTCGAGACAGTTATAGCATGTAAACGAGGCCTCCCATATAGGTCGCTACTATTGCAAGAGAATAATAAAAATTAAATGTACACGTTCACGGCTTACTGCACTATAGAATGTGATGTACCGCGCGCGGCCTGCGGGATGCCATTTTTTGTGTACTAATTGCTCTAACTACTTTCTATATTTTGAAACTGTACATCCCGCAGGGTTGTTGATGGCGCAAAAATGTGCGAACCGACGCCGTACTGAAGTACAGTTATGACGGTCCATCCAGTGTCCCCGCTCGTCGTGTCAGGTGCGTGCGGGTGCGTGTCGTACCTCATCGAGCTGCAGGCACTTGCCCCATTCGAGCAGCGTGATGCGGTGGTCGCTGTCTTCGTCGCAGCGGTCGAGGAAGGGCGCGATGCAGTGCTCGAGCGCCATCAGCGGCGCGCGGATCGGGAACAGCTCGTGCCGGGAGACGAACCTGCGCCGCCGACCGTACCGTCACCGACAATCTCTATGGTCCCTCGAGCGACGCTACGGGGAGAACTTCGCGCGGGTCCAGTACCGGTCGAAGGGGCCATAGAGTTGGTTGCGACGTCACACCTCGGCGATGGATTTCCGTCGGCCCGTGCCGTTGTGTGGTTCATACATTTTATTTTAATGAAACCACAATAACGTAACCGGTTCCTATAACTGGCTACACCAGTTCTATGTAGCTATATACAAATGATATTCAGTCGACCATTCAAAATATTAGGTATCTGTTAACTTACATGTGTAACGTATTCGGTGTTTTTATTTGTACTATTAGTAATATCAAAAGAGTAAAAATATGGCCTTAAGTAACTAAAACATATATATATACATAAGAACCCCCGAAAACGACACATGCTATACATGAATGAATAGAATAAATTTTAATCAGGTGTTTAATGAATGTCGTATTTATCAGATGTTATCGTGTTTAGAGGCTAGTTTTCCCCATCGTTAATTAACGACCAAAGTTCCACACAAACTATTCTTGTCCTGTTTAATTCAAACAAATGCGACGCCGATCCATAGTTAAAGTTAAAAAATGTGTCGAGCGCTAAGTAGTAACGCGCCTACATCAGACCGGCCGCAGAGCTCGGCGGCGAGGTGCGCACCTGTCGTTGTCGTGCGCGTCTAGGTCGCACCACTTCCAGATGGCGGCGTTGGCCCAGCGGCGCGTCAGGTTGGCCTCGGCCTCGCGCTCCATGCGCACGTAGTGGGCGGACAGCTCGCTGCGCTCGGCCATGTCGCGCATGATGTTGAACAACCAGTCGCGCATGCGCCGCGGGAAGTCCGCCATCTCGCTCTCCGAACACTCCTGCAACCACACCGGACATTGGAAATTACCACGGAGACGTAACACCACCCTCGGCCAATAGAATGCGAGCGACGCGGTCGTGCACGGAAAACCCCTTAGCCGCGATCGGTCGAGGGTGTGGTTAGTTACCGGCATCTCCCTGCAGGCGCCGTAGTACTCGATTTGCACGTGGTGGTACTGCGGGCCGCGGCACAGCTCGGAGCCGTCCAGGCACAGACAGCGCTGCCGGTAAACTTCGCAGTCGGAGCTCCATGTCTCGTTGTCGTGCGTGCACACCTGCACAGTCACACGCACACATTCACACTAGCACTTGTTACTGGCTGACGAGGAACAATGATAATGATCTACTACGTAAGTCTTAAATTAAATTTAAAATAATTGATGAATGTAAGTATTTTCTTAATTCACGCGTTCGCGTCATTTAATTGAAATGGAGCTTTGTATTTTAAAAGAACTAAGCGCAGAATCAGTCAGCCAAAATTTGCAATTAAATTTAATAATACACATTAATAGACAGTCGTGCTGACAGCAACAACGAAACGCGTTGTCATATTATACGTCAATATGTGAACGGCGCGTGTCGTATCGTGCGTCGGCGTGGAGGTGCGGGTGGAGTGCGTTCCGTTCGACGCTGTCGTCGTGTTTGTGCGCGGTCGCGGTCGGGTACCTTCCGGCGGGAGTCAGTCTCGTAGGGACAGTCCTTGATGCAGTTGCAGACGGCGTCACCGTGCTCGTCGATCTCGCACACGCGGCCCGCGCTGCAGTGCACCTTGAGGCACGGATCTGCGGACGGACACGCACATTACGTCACATACTAGTAGACGGAAATTGACCGGCACTTGAGAGTCCATTGTAAGTAATCTTCGCATATACACACAACCGCTAACTCCAGTAAGGAGTGTGTATAAGTTATATTTTTGCGAAGTTTATATATGTATATATAATTATTATTGACGTCACTGTAGCTTTAGTTTTGTTAGCGGTTAACCGCTGAACCGTCAGAATACGTAGTCCTCAGGACTCCTGCGACACCTCGCTATCACTCCGTACATTAACATCACCATAGAACGTGTTTTTTTATGTTAATAGCCGACAAATGAGCAGACGAGCCACTTGATGGTAAGTGGTCACCGTTG
Source organism: Megathymus violae (assembly GCA_003671415.1). Classification (NCBI taxonomy): domain Eukaryota; kingdom Metazoa; phylum Arthropoda; class Insecta; order Lepidoptera; family Hesperiidae; genus Megathymus; species Megathymus violae. Next base: position 221,416 of record PDGT01000141.1, on the reverse strand, counting down.
CCCCCAGACATCAGCAAGACCAAAGGTATCACTGATGCGTTATCGGCCAGGAAATGAGAAGAAGGTACAAAAGAAAGTACCGGCTCTCAAGCCCCCAGCCGGAACACGACGAGTCGTTTGGCGGTTCATTCAAGCATGAGGGTGGTAGCTAGCCAGGCAGGCTTCACGGAAAGATAATAATACCGGTAATAATATTAATGACTTAATAATAATACTGACAATATAATCCTTACCCGAACTCTTACCACCGAGCAGGCTGGCTTCTGTCGCCTCTTACGACACTCTGTCCTGCCAGCATGGGATTGAGGGGAGTATTCTAGGCGGCCCCAATACGGCTCAAAAGGAAGGAACACTCACCATCCAAGAACTCATTATCTCCCTCCTCATCAGAATTGTCCTTTAAAATCTCGTTTACACGGTTTCTCTCAGACTCCTGAAAGAAAAAACAGGATTATTACAGTTGTATACGTCAGATCTTGAATTACCTAGAAATGAGAATGTATTAATTTCTCCTGTTGTTATAAGGTACCTGGTACCGCTTCTCGTCCAGCCGCTCAGCCATGGCCATCTCGAGGTGCTCGTCGGCGGAGTCTCCGTGCTGTGCGACCTGGGCGGGGTGCGCTGGGGGGAACAGCCGCGCCGCTGCCAGCATCGCGGGCTCCGTGGTCGTGGTGGTGCGCAGGCGCCGGTGCCGACGTCTCTGCCGCACAGAAACAAACCCCTATCGCTGGACATTCCATGATCCACAGTGAGGATCGAGATTACATCGCAGAGATAACATGACCCTGAGGCTCACTTCCAGTCGTGGGTCGTCCCGTTGGTCCACTACTCCGGGACACCCTGCATGTTCGTGCGGTGTAGATGTATGTACAGGTGTGTGTGTGTGTGTGTGTATGTGTGTGAATGTGTCTCACCGCGGCCTCTGCGGACCACACGACGGCGGCCAGCACGGCCATCACCAACAGGTTGCTCCTCATCCTTGCCGCTCTCCTGTAACGAGACACTGACAGTTCAGTTATGGTTCGATTCGCTGATCTCATATTCGCAATTCGCCGCAACTCGCAAACATCTGCAATTCGCGGAACAGTGCTATACCTAGTAGTTGCAAGTATTTTCAAGTCAGTTCTCGATGTTTGATATCCGTATAAGTATAGTACGTATAGATGACGTGTTTAAACTTATAGTGTAACGCATTCAGTATCTGGGGCGCTCCGGGACAGTGCATCGAACAGGTGCATTCGATGCACACGCACTTACTTACCTCACGTGTTTGAAGTATATCGTTTTAAGTACGGCTCATGAGTTAGTCAGTCTAGAGGAGCCGAAACTGATACATTATCCAAGAAACTAAACTTTAAATGGGACCACAAGGTATAGGCACAGTCGGGATATTTATCTGTATCGGAACCCCGCTGGCGGCTCGGTGGCCGCCGGCTCGGGGCATCGCCCCCGGCGGGTGCACTGCGCCGCGGCCGCTCGCCTGCCTGCCGGCGCTCACGTTACGTTGTCAATGAATTGTTAACCCGACACGAGCATGCGGCGCCTACTCTCATATTCCATGGAATTCGATAGGTGTTACAATTATTGCTATCTCGAAGGAGTACAGTAGATCGATTTCATGTTTTACGTTCTGTACGTTCTGTTTTTTGTCGCATTACTTATTATTTTCCCCTATTTGTAGTATTGTTTGCATCGCGTAAAGTGCAAAGTCTCTACGTTTGTGTAACGAGCTAAACTAATGTGAACCGTCTGGTAAGAATCCGATGTTTCACAACATAATTGAACACTCGTCGGATACTACACACAAACATATCGGGGGCAGCCCTGCCCGACTGCACTGCGCAGCGTCATCGTTGTAGCGCGACACCGCTGTTTGTATTATCAGTGAATAAGTCGATCCGACATTGAACAGCCACGGAACGATCGAGCGGG
>PDGT01000141.1:209346-219466 GCA_003671415.1 Megathymus violae | reverse complement strand
TACGTGAATTAGCAGTCGACACGTTATGTAATTGTTCCTATATATATAACAAACGGCTCGTAGTCTGACGGACGGGCCCGCGGCCGCCGTGGTCGTCGTCCGCGTCCGCGATGACTTCATCCCTCCATCTGCTTATCTCGTTCGTCGAACGACCATCACACGTAGGTACCTACTATGTGAACGAGTATAACGACGAGCTTTTAACGCGATACAACAGACCGGCTGAATTTATTATTTAATGTATTCACAGAATACCCTAGTATATTTATTAATTTATGTTTAAGAAAACATACCGGGGAACTTTTTGGTTTTGCTAAGTCAACAAACAAAAAATGTTACATCGTTTACATCGCGGTTGAACACAATTATTCAACAGCAGCAAGTAGCCCTCGCTTCGCTTATGGAAACTATGCCTTGCGTTTAGAAATATCACATGAATAACTCTTTTATTTCTGGGTGGATAGAAATGAAAGGACCTTTAAATATTAAGTGATACTGCAATACGTTAGTGAAAATCATAACGAAATCGGTTAAAGCCGTTTCTGAGATTAGCGCGCCTAAACTCACAGACAAACAGGTAAAAAGTCTCACAACTACAGTTTTGGGTTCTATTGCGCCAGTGAAGGCCCCTAATATCTAATAGTTTTTCTCACACATCCTTCATGTACAAAAAGCGGTCAGTAAATTTTTTATTATATGTGTAGATAAATACATAAATAGCATACATATATACTACAAAATGTAATGTCATTATTATCGATTATATTATATAACTAATTTGATATAAGTACAATTATTCCAATAAGACAGTATGGTGTTCAAATTTTCGACGACCCTTTTTTTTAATCGAGATTCTTCGCATGCAAAAAAAAACATCTTCCCCGGGTACCTGTACGCGAGAGAGAGAGAGAGAGAAACAAGAAAGGCACAGCTACGATGTGTAGGGACGGTTCCAAGGGGTCCCTCCGGAATGCCCTTATAACAGGTAGCGTGGCTAGTGGACGTTAAAACGATCGTAAAACAAAATGATACTGCGAAAACGTATCGAGAGACTCTCGAGATCACTGCGGAGATGAGATTGATGGTCGATGTGCCAACACATATATGCTATACCCTCTGCATATGCATCCATGTAGTAAACGTCAGCGCAGAACAGGGGATGCGTCACCACTGTGGGTGTGGACTAGTGCTAGTAGAGTGCACCCTCGTTCAAGATCCTCGGACTCGCAGGCCAGTCAATGGTTCAATTCCTCTTATACTTCAAAACCCGTAAGAATTTTCTGGACCGTGCTTACGTATAAATTAAAAATTTACGTTTTCTACACTTCAATGAAATAAAGAGAAGTCCGAATCATATGTCGGTAACGCCCAACATGGGATATAAACAAGATTTTAAACCGTTGAAATTACGAAAATGTGACATATATTTTAAGAGGTTCTCTGCAACTGTAATTGTTTTAAACTGGGATAAAAACAGCCGTAAAACACACGGGCACGTGCTACGTGCTACTCTGAACCTGGACGAACGAGCTGACCCGTGGCAGTGGCGGTGCACTTATACATCCTCGACCTCAATTCTTATTGCAGCCGGTTAACGGTTGGTCATTGAAGATACGCGTAATTGACGCATGACGTATGACGCTACAACTGGACCATCGGTTTGCGACCATTCGTTTCTGTTAACCTCAATTATCAAACGTCACCTACCACAATTCAATTCAATAAACCTGAATGACCGATACGTAGTACCATCTGAGGTCGTGTGAACAAGTAACTCGTTCTGAAGCTCGTACACTCCAACATCGACAGTTATCAGGTTCCGCTAGGGTCCCGCTCCCGCCACCGCGCTACGTGGGAAGGCCGATCCATTGTGCCATCACATTTTGGGGAGGTATGCATGTGGGAATTTTTTCTAAGTATTTTCTTTTCACCGTCTACCGTCCGTCACATTAAATACGCAAATAATTTCGATAAATTACAAGTACTGTAATTCGACGACCCCGTAGCCCAGTTGGTAGTGACCCTGCCTGCCTAGCGTGGGGTCCCGGGTTCGATTCCCGGCCAGGGCAGATATTTATGTGACAGATAAATGTTTGTTCTCGGGTCATGGGTGTTTGTGATGTGATAATTGTGTATGTCCATGCCACCCGCAACACAGGGAATCCTAGTGCGGGGGTGAGTGTGTAAACGTTTAAAAAAAAAAAAAAATTACAAGTGATCGAAGGATTTTACCCACAACTTGCTCACAGGAGAAACTAACACTAATAACGAATAGTTAATATAAGGAAAACTAATCGACAAACAAGCAGGCGGACCACGTGAAGTTACAAGTTGGTCACACCAAAAATACTTATCAATACATTGATGGATGGATCGATGGACGAACAGACAGACGGGAACCTGGTCCTCGCCGGCGTGACGCTTCGACACTGCGATCGAAACATACAGTTTTCAGTTGATTCTGGGAATGGACCCTCCTACTGGGTAAATCTACTGACAGCAATAAACTGATCTCCAACCAGACCTCGAGTGATGCTCATCGCGACCGGGTGAATTTGGCATGGATTCGAGGAAGGATGGAGTCCATTAAACCCAACAATTTTATAAAATATGTACTAGTTCCTTGGAACTAGATGATGAAATGCTACATAATTTGTGAGCTGCCAAACTATTAAGGAGTTTAGAACAAAACAAAAAATGTATATTTGTGTTACGATGGCAACAGACAGTACAAATATTAATTTACTTAACAATTATGTATAGACCTGACGTCAGTAAAGAAGGACACAAACTACACTGCTTCTGCTTATTTGTTACGGTACTTCATGCAGCAGACCTGCCACCGGACAGGTCACAGAAGGGTAGACAGCGGACACACATATTTGATAATATTTTACACGTCAATATATACACTAAAACATACACATACATAAATTCATAGACATACATATGTACATCTTTGGCTATGATTCATAAACTAGATACCCATTTAAGATGGGTTCAATGAATGGAAATTAGAGCAGATAACGTGGTAAATGGCACGAGTGTAATAATTCAATGAAGTGGTAACAGCGGCGGCAGTCAAATACAAGTGAATGTGATATTAACATATTGTGTTATGTAGTACGAGTGGCGCCGCTGACAGCCGCGTGGGGCGGCGTGGGGTTGTACAAATCTCAGTAGAATCTTGGATTTGACCAACGTTGGATATTACATAATCGCCGTCATATTGAGAAGCGTGCAATAACATTTAAAGATAATACATTAATTTGATTTTGTTTTTATATTTCAACACAACTTCACACTTATTGCAGAACTCATGAAATGCTGAATCTTACAACCTTACATTGCGCGTTTGGTAAACACCTATATAATATATACATAGTCGTCATAAAATCCGATGATACGATCAAATGAGGCACAAAAATATCGTTGTTATTGATATTTTTGAACATTGAATATGAGATGCGATAACCCGGGGTTCGGCCTCGTGACCGACTATGAATCTGTGTCGCCGCCGGCCGCCGACCGCCGTGAACCAACCGTTTACGACTTCTGAAAACTGTACCTCGACCACTGAGCATTTCCGATTGAGTTCATTTGTGTTTCAAGTGGGTATAGGTCTGCCATCGAGAGCTCCTATTAATCATACACACAATAATACCACTGGTTCTTTAAATAGTATAGAAACATCGGTAATAAGATCGGTAATATTTTTTACACTTAGCTGAACGAATAAAAAAGGTTGATGAGTTTTTCCACTACATCGTAGCACAATTTGTCCAAAGACGCGGTTTAAAGTTAACCAATGTAGAATGAGACAGTGGGTGCGCAGCACCAACTTTCGGCACCCTAGTATGTAGAACGCCTGCGGTTAATGGTTATTACCCTAGGATTGCTCATAAAATTTTTATTTTCATTAAGTACAGTGGAGAGTTTGTAATAACGAAACAAGAATATAGTTGACTGTTATTAAAAAATGATATTTTTTCTCTAACCGCCTAATTCTCCAGTTGACGTTATGTGTATCCCGGTACCGCCGCGTCGCCCCGCGGCTATCGAGTTATGATTTTTACTACTCATGGGTGCGAAAAATATTTCATTCTGCATTTAATGTTGACTCAGAATATAATTCTTTGTAAGAATTACATTAATTATTTATTTTGTGTGTATCCGTAACACCGTCTGCTGTACATTTCATTGACGTACATACCTGTCGGGTTATTGGGCGGCTGATATTTTACTATAAACTTAAGTAAATATGTTTCATTTGTGATAAAAGCATATAATTAGGAATAACAAAATAGTCTATTATGCATTATCCTAGCGTGCGGCTCATGAAATTGCTAAATTCACCGATTCGAAGAGGGCATTCGTCGTATTTTTAATTTGGGTAACTTTCTGTAATTTTTTTTAAAAGCAGGTACGTCTTAAAATTATAAAAAAATATTTTATGTATTTCTGACAACCAGTTTCCTTGTTACGTAAACTTAACGAAATCAATACCAAGTTTTTTTACTGTTTATGTCCGTGATTGGGTTATTTATGTACGTGATGTAAATTTTATGCGTATCATAGATACGTGTAGGACCCATTACAATGTGGAGATCCTTTAATTAATTAGACCACATGGTAAAAAAATATATAAATTAAATGATTGATACTAAATTACTAGTTTTTTTTTCATCTATTAGATTCAAACGAAATTGTGCATGAAAATGAGTCCGGCCGTTCTATGGAGTGACACACACCGAACGACGGAGCACACAGGTCGCTAACGTCGATAAGCCGACGGTGGTGGGTGGTAGTTTGGTAGTTTCGCGAGCGGTGCGCGGACGGAAGGCACTTATCGCAGTGTCCGCAGATAACCGCGACCCCGCGCCGCACCGCCGCAGATATAATGTATAAAAAACAGCTTTTTGTGTCATGTTTACTTTCTCGGTATGATAAAAATACGTAATTATAATACCAGCGCAGTTCAGATAATATTTAAAGTTCTTGAATAGATATCAACAGGAGGTGACGGAAAGTCAAATATTCACGATGCGCGCTTCTCTAGAACGTAGCCCTTTTTTGGTAATCGTAATTTAGTACTTGATGTCCGATGATGGCAAATGGAGACGTGCCGGCCGTGTCACGTGACGGCCGACGCCGACGGTGTTAGAGATGGTGTTATTGAACCTCCTCCTTCTGCGCACACATTCTGGAATATATCCGTTACAGTAACCATCTATTTTGGTGTTCTGTAGTCGTCCGTCGTCCTTCTGTCTGTTTGTATGTCACAGCCATTTTACTGCAGACAATTGGCTCCTCACGGATGAAGTTTAGTAAATAGGTTTCTATGAACTCCTACGCGACGAAACAATACAATATTATGTAATAATATAACGCGGGGTATGCGTGTGTCCAGCTGTAAGTCGGATGTTATAAACCGACATTGGTGATTGTTTTCACACACATATAATAAAATTTTAACTGATCGCTTTCTGTGCATTAACGATATATGAAATAAAAATATTATTAGGGGCCTTTATTAACGCAATAGAACCCAAGACAATAGTTTGTCTATTTGTGTTGTGCGTTTGTTAGCGCTGATCTCAGAAACGGCTTAACCGAATTCGTTCTGGTTTTCACTAATATATTGCAGTAAGCGTCACTTAATACTTAAAGTCACTTAATACTTATTTCATTGCAATCCGTCCATAAGTAAAAAAGTTATAAGTTAATTTAAAATAATGTGGGTACTGTTTCTTATAGTAAGGCGTAGTTTTTCCGAAGCGAAGCGCGGGCAGATTGCTAGTTTAATAATAAAAACAAATTTTTAGGAGTGCCATTCGCTCCGTAGATGTAATTGAGGGATGGAAACCGTGCATAGGCACTCAATGCGTACCGAACTCGAGTGTGGAGTATATCGATGAATGATGACGAAGTACTTCAAAGCTTGTGAGCTTCTAAGTTATTTCATTAAGTCAAAACTTAGGGAGATGTAGATACTAGATACGCTTCTAAATTGGAATTAATAATAAACATATCTATATTGTATAGTTTATATTTATACTTATTGGAGTAGATTTTTAACAGAAAAAAAGGCGGTTTTCTGTTTGCGTGCATGTGTGTCAACTGACATTGGTGATTGTTCCATCTCGTGCAGTGGTGCAGAGCCACCGGTCGGTGTTCGTACACATGTATATATTGCATACAGCACCAGCGTTTAAACAAAGCGACGCCGGCGTTGCTCACGGGGGTGCTCACGCACTCGTATGATATGAACGGCTTATTGTCGATGCCAATATAGCTTGCAGAGGACTGGATATAACGAGTTAATGGCGCCCGGTTGGGCCTCCTGTATTCTAATTACCACAGAACGTTATGTGAAACGCGCCATATAAACTGAAACTTTACTTATTTCTAATATTACTAATATGCGAATGTATTAACTTTTAAATCGAAACAAAACAACTAGGTACAACCAACCGTACGATCCACCGTGCCGACGGAGCGGGCCGGCAGCGCTCTATCGTACGGCACTTTATTGCACTAACATCTTTAATCAGTAACGTTAACATCGTATGACAAATGCAGTGTAAATGTTATGAGTGATGAAACCGACATGTGCCGATTCCGCCGACGGCGCGGCTGACGGTGCCGTTGTAAACAGTCCGCGGGTTTAACGGTTAAACGTGGAATCACCGCAAAAATATGGAGGCGCCTGAGAACCTCGCACAGGTCCCAAATTGGCCCCCGTCGCCCATGGACTTCAGCAAGACCAAAGGTATCACTGATGCGTTATCGGCCAGGAGATGAGAAGAAGGTTAGAAAGAAAGTACTGGCTCTCAAGCACCCAGCCGGAACACGACGAGTCGTTTGGCGGCTGACTCGAGCAGGAGGGTGGTAGCTAGCCAGGCAGACTTCACGGAAAGATAATAATTTTCTAGGCCACCTCAATACGTTATATATGTTCTTGTTAACAACAAAACTGTTTTGTTCTCGGCCCTCGGTCGTGATGTGTCTGAATGATAGTGCCTCCCGATAATGAATGTAGTATAGTTATAAAAATGCTGTTGAGGCACAGATGAGGAATTTGACCGGCTGAAGCTTATATGTCGCTTTTTGTCTGGAGCATAAAACGGGGGCGACGCGGGGCGGCGCCAGCGCAACCGGTTATATCTGGAGATGTTACGAGTAACACAGTAACAGAAACTCTGGCACCAAATAACTTTTAGACTACGTTTGTCTGGGAGAGAGAGCACCACGTCGGGAATATTGCAATATGTGACCGACGTATGTACTTACATGCACGAGTTATCTCTTTATTTATGTGAAAAATAGCTACTCACTGAAAAGTGCATATACTCTGTTGTACGCATTTCAGACTTACCATACTTATGATCGGACCTCTGAAGAATAAGATTTATATACCCTAAATGATTGCTTCTAGTTAAGACCACAACAATTCTATTAATATAAAGATAGAGTGAGAATTTTGTTAGTTTGTATGTATGCTATGGGTAGTCTGGAACTACGGCACCTATTTTACAAATTGTTTTACGATTTGAAAGGTGGGGTTGAAAGGCTATACATAGTGTGTTCGTTATATCAAAATGTAGTGTAAATGTATCGACTGATGACACGGCACGACGCGTCATGTATAGTCATGATTAAATTCGTCAACTGGCTCAAACTTTTTTGTTTAATTGAAGAAATGTAGGTTATAAATATTAAAAATAAATATTGTCAACTGTCGTGAAATAGTTTGTACTACCTACTTAATTTTCGTAATAGGCACTAAGGTTGATAATTATTGTTGAACCCGAACTAAAATGGAATTGACCGCTAGTATTCAGTAAGAGTCCAAGTTAGTTTATATGTAACAGGAATGACAAATGACAATTAATTTTTATAAGAAAATTTTAAATTAAATATATTACGTACCAAAGTTAAAATAATATGGTACGCGTAGACGACAGAGAATGTCAGACGTGTACAACTCACCGGACGAGCGCCTCGTGTACCGCGGGGATCGTAGCACTGGCCGGGTGCTCCGATGACGCGTGCGTCGCCGACTGCCACCGACTGCCGCGCGAGTGAGCGCCGCCGCGCCGTCCGCCGTGTCAGCAGTCAGCACTACGGTAATACGGAGGTCGTGCCTCGCTACACTTTATTTCCAAGATATGAAGTATGGACTCGCTAAAGAGGCACAAGAGCCGTGTTAAACAATACAAGTATTGCATATCAATTACATACATTATGTTACGATACCAAGGAATAAAACAATCGCCTAATCTTTTAAACAACCTTAATAGACCTTTGCAGAGGAATAGATTTAATAGATAGTTGGGGTTACGATGCAGTAATATTTTTTAAGAATTACATTTATTTACCGACAAATTTTTCAAGAACAGGAATAACTTTTAAAGAGTTAAGTAATAATTGTGAAGGTTATCGACCTCAATAGTTTTGGAGACAACGAAGAGGACGAATCAGATGAGCGAGACGTCTGGTACCAGCGGGTAAAGAGGTCCGTAATTTGAGAATATGGATTGAGGACTTGGAAGAACTGAGAGTAGATACAATTTTATTATAACTCGTAGAACGGGCGGACAGGACTTACATTTTTTTGTATACATATATTGCAACCAAAGAACGGACCGTGTCTGTTTTCGCCGTTATGAACCTATACTTCCTACACAGTAAGGAAACACTATCTGTAACGAGGAGTGTCTTCTTGAAGGACATAGGTTAAAAAAAATCATACTAAGTACTCAACAAGAGATCGCGCTGGAAGAAATCATCATCCCGCGGAACGGATCACTATATTAAGGGGTCGTATAAACAACTAAACAACATGAGCTTCTGCAAACCTAAATAATTTAATTTAAAACATCTCGCATACCGGTTCTAATTAGTTATAAGTATGAAAAATTATTCTCTCATGTCGCCTCAGACCTGATCACATACATATATATTTTGGTAAACTTACATAGGAGTAATTTTTTGCGTAAGCGAAGTTCGACTGGGTGACTTACCGTAACGCACCTGCAACATACACGCATGCGGTAGCGGCACTTCAGCTGCAGACAACACATACCTGTCAATCGGTATAACCCGTTACTGACCACGGCCTATCGAAATGAAATTGTAACGTAAAACTTTTCATTTTTCATTGCTCGTACTAGAATGTAAAGCGATTCCGTATACCGATAGAGTATTTTGTCGATGGAAGTGTCGAACGCAAACAGTGGCTATTAACAGATCGATTATAGATGTTTCCGTGAAAGCCGAGATGGATCTACTTACCGAAACGCTGTTAGCTAGCTAACAGCAACTTTATCACCATTTATCAATATTATTGTCATTATTCTCAAACATCGGTGAGGCTACGGAGGAGGCTACGAAGGAAAAACGGAGCGGGCAACAAATAAAACACCGTATGTTACAAAAAGTACATCTCTATTATAGAGGGCAGGACGTGCACGTGTACATCCCCTCCGCGGTTCAACTGCACTTGACAATCTTGTCGAAAAACATTCTCGGCGCGAACCTTCGACCCCATTCGAACGATCGTTTGTAAAAATATTTTTTTAGTTAGTATTAAACGTAGCGGGGCGCTGTGTCGCCTGGGGTCCGGTGCGCCGCTCGCTCGTGCAGGGCGGCCGGCGGCCGGCGGTTGCGGACTGCGGGCACTAGCGACGCACATGCGGCTCGAAGGCTACCAATCCATCCATGCCATCCGCGAGCGCCCTGCACGGAGCGACATTGACATCGACAAATAAGTTACAGTGCAGTCGCGGCGTGCTCGGTGTGACACTGACACGAGATTATTGAACACGAATGTATCGACCAACTATCGATAGTTGTTAAGTTTCATCGGAAGCTCGTTCGGACGTTCCCCGGTGGACCGAGCACACCGCGCCTGGCCCTGGGCTCCGACGCCTCACGACGGCCCGCGCTGGCCCTCGCTCAGCGCACTGACACTCTGGAGTATTTACAATAAATAAGTACATACATGTAATTTTTCATTAACGAGAGCTTCACTTGCGGCGCGGCACCAGCTTCCGCAGCTCGGGACGTTGTATTACAGGGACGTTGTCATTCAGTGGCATGGCGTGGCGTGGCGGGA
>PDGT01000141.1:192419-203979 GCA_003671415.1 Megathymus violae | reverse complement strand
AGGCACGGGCGGAGCGGGTGCAGGGGGAGCGGGCACGGGCGCAGGAGGAGACCCACGGGGCGCCACTCCGCCTGACTTCAGCAGGTTTGCGTATGTCTTGGGCTCAGGCGGGGCTGCGGGCATCACTGCAACGGGTTAAGTGTAATTTGTTAAGCTCGAGTGAAGCTAGCAGAAGTGCTTAGTACGGAAACTTATTAAATCTGTGTATGTCGGGCAATATGAACCCGGAGTCGTACCGGGCTGCGGCTGCGGTGGCGGTGGCGGTGGCGGTGTGGGCTCGCGCTCGGGTTCGGGCTCGGGCGCAGGTTCGACTGGCGCGGGCTCCGGCTCCGGCTCGCGCTCGCCACTCGACACCGTCGTGGCTGCAAGATGTGTTTATGGGTTTCATGCAATATTACATTCGGTAATGGTTACGGCCAACAGTATTTCCATCTAAATACAGATTCGATACATGCGAAAAGTAACTTAACGTTAATTAAACAAAACAGCACTGAACGACTCACCCTGCAAGGCGGTGACGAGATGGCGCGTAGACTCCTCGAGCGCGGGCGCCGGGTGACCGTTGAGGTGCGGCACGGGCGCGGGTGCGGGCGCAGTCATCGGCGCCGGTGCGGGCGGCGGCGCGGGCGGCGCGGGAAACGCCGCGAACCCACCTGGGAAGTAACCCGCGCCACCTTCCTCCTCCTCGCCTTCCGAACGCCCCGAGCCGGAACCCTCCTCGTCGGAGAACACTATGTCCTAAAATATCTCGAGCGTTACCAGCGTCTACTTTGCAATTTAAAGTTTAATATAGTAATCTACTACACGCACGAGATTTTAATCAATAACAGGTGACGCGTGTAGGAGACTGATGAAAATAATATTTGCACCTTGCCATGCCCCCTTGCATACCGTTTATAAAACGGATGCCGTAAACAATCATTACACGCTGTTCAGAAGCAGGCGTCCAAACGGGCCTTCTTAGAGCATAGGTGTTTCTATATCGAACGGACCTGGTAGCGGAAAATGTCGTTGTGCACGTAATACTTCTTAGGCGACTGCGCCGCGAGCACGAACGTTTGCGTGAAGCGTCGCATGGGGGCGCCGCCGTTGGACAGCTCGCCCGTCACCTGCACCACCACGCCGTTACCCAGCGTGGCCTGCGAGTCCACCTGCGAACACACACACGAAGCATCGTAAGGATCGACCTCTCTGTAAATGGTTGTTGAAGAAGTTAAAATAATTATTAATGCAAAAATAAAAATAAAAACATCACTGGTGGATATCGACTATTAAACTTCATAAACCTCACCACCGACTTGCGGAGCAAAATCTTAACTCAGGATCGTAGAGTAGCGTGGCGAGCCCGTGTCGATGCTCGGTGTTGACGTGGCACGCTCGTTACCATCCATCGAGTTAGTACCGGCCACCGCGTAGTTGCATTCACGTGTTACTTATAATCTTTATAATAAGCTCCGAATTTTTACACAGCCCATACTATATATAACCGATCGTTTTCTTGATCATAGACTCTAAAATGCCAGTCGGTACACCGTTATATATATTTATACACGAATCATTCAATGTTAAATAATATAATACGAGTGAAATACTAGTGTCCTTTATTTGTGGCATACCTCCAACAATACGGTGTGTGTTCAGGAACAAAAAGGGTATACGAGAAATTGAGCGTGTGGGTGAATCTCACCTGGCTGATCTTGGCATGGCAGTCGCGGAAGTTAAGCTGCTGGATGCGGTTGTGGATCTGTTTCTGGCCGACGACCGGCAGCGTCTCACGGTTGGGCGCGTCCAGCCCGCCGTGTACGAAGGAGGAATAATTGTTGTAGAATCTGTAATATGAAAGGCGCACGTTGGATGAGGCACACAGAGTCCACACACAGTTGCCACAGGCGTCCTAATTCACGACCGCATGCGAGATGAGGCATCTGTCTCTAAATTATCTCGGTGACATAATCCCACATGAATTGTTGGATTGGAATGAGTGAATGGTACCTGTTCATGGTAGTAAAGTTCTTATCTACAGTGTGGTGTTCACCACTCTCCGGTTTTAGATTCAACCTTCAAACGTTTCCACGTGATTCAGATATAACGTTTCACAAGCGGGTGTGGTTCTTCCTGTTTGATCGGCGTCGCTTCGGTAAAACTACTGGTGTCCCTAGTGTGCTACATGGTACCATATCAATATGAATGCTATATGAATGAATAAACTAACAGACACATTATATTAATATATTATACATATTGTACTGTTCTATACTTCCTTATATCGGCTCACTGCCGTACACGCTGCCACGCCTCCGTCTCCGTCCGCAGTCCCAATAAGACTCACTCTCTAGGGCAGCTAATGCCCTATTTATTACTTGAGGGTAGGGGTAGACACCTTGTTCCCCCACCACTTCACATTGTGCAGCGTGTACGCATGAGACGACAGAATCTACATTTATTGACATACACTACACATATAAACCTAAAAATGACATGACAAGCTTTATTTGCATTAGTTTAGGTATTCTCGAATGCTTTTTCAGCTATTTTTTATGGGGCACGGTGTCCGTTATTACAATAAAGTTCCGAAATTTATAAGTGATTCAAATATTGTAAATCTTAAGCCGAAGGTTATTATAGTATAGATGACATGGATGATTAGTACGGTACGTCTGGATAGAATAGTGTCACAACCGGTTCCGCGCACATTATAAATTTACCTTGTAATTGTTATATGTTGGTTTAAAAGATATGCTGAGGAGTACCTTGCGTCTTTTTTGTGCTCAATGCTAAGAACCTTTTCGACGCGGTGATAGAAGCTAATTAGAACATAAGTGTATTAATAATGTTACTAGATGATTCTGAATATGAGTTATAACATTTGTTTTTCCTCTCATGCAAATATTTACCTTATCATGTTTCAATTAATCCAAATATATTTAGATATTTAGGTGATTATGAATATGGAGTTCTCGCGCCTCACCTGTGCAGATGGGCAGGCGCCTGGTTGAGCAGTGTGTAGTATTGGCGGACGAACTCGCGGCCGACGCTCTGCGGGGACGGGGACGCCTCCATTACCATCGCTGTTGCTAACTCTGCGCCGATACAGCCCTCCGCTATATGCTACCCTGCGACAAACAGAGTACCACTTAATATATATATATATATATATATAATTATTAATTCTGAGTTATGAGATAATCCAGCCAAAAAGATGCAACGTAAAGATGATATCTGGTTTTCTTTCTTATCAACGGCAATGGACCACTGTAAGTTCTTACACTTTACCATTTCAGATATACAGGTGATAAGCCAACCACTACCAAGCCCTTACTATGGGTGAATCAGGTCTACATGTAGTGATACAAAGACATCGATCTATTGCTGCCTTACATGATTTATAAATTGAGAGGGATTTTTATTTTATTTTATTAACTTTTCGGGAAACTAACGGCTAGGTACTTCAATAACAATTGGATATTTAACAATGGCCAATTACAAGTTTCCACCTTTAGGTAATCTGGTAAAATTATGTAACATACGGACTGTGCATATGGAGAAAAAAAATATAGGTATATAACTCTTAAATTAGAATTGAGATGCTAGTTTTTAAAAAAGTCATCAGCAAGTACGCGCTTAAGCTTATTGCTACATGTATTAAACAAATCTAGATTGTGTTGCACTGAGGCTTCGTTGAAACTTCGGCCTGCTCGCATCAAGAAACAATTTTGTATATATTTGGTATTGGCTATAGGAATATGCAATGAGATAGGTCTTCTAGATGCATATGGAATGCGCAACCCAATACCCTCCAAAAGTTCAGGACTATCCACAAGCCCATTCGCTATGTTAAGAAAATAACCGAGGTCAGCTATACGCCTTCTTTCCTGCAAAGGTAATGGAATTTTTGACAACGCCTAATGTAATTTGGAATATAATGTTTGCTTCTAAATTGTAGGTAACGGAGGAATCCTTTTTGAAGACGCTCAATGCGCATAGTGTATGTGTTGTAGGCTGGGTTCCAAACTTGCGACGCATATTCCAAATGACTTCTTACAAAACTACAGTATACAATTTTAAATGTTTTTATTGAGGAGAAGTCTGATGACATACGCAATATGAAACTTAAAGATTTAGATGCTTTTTTTATAACTGTTGATGTGATCATTGAATGTTAGTTTAAAATCGAAAATTACTCCTAAATCCCTAATTGAATGTACTCTAGTTACATTCAAATTGTTTAATTTATAATCAAAAATAAATGGATTGGGTTTACGCGTAAAGGTACAAACATAGCACTTAGATACATTTAAGTTTAACTTATTGTTTTCACAGTACGTCTCAAATCTATGAAGGTCTTCCTGAAGACGTAATGCGGATTCAAAGGAGTTTACTGGGTACATAATTTTCATGTCATCAGCATATAAAAGAATTTTAGAATGGATGAAACATGAGGAAATGTCATTCACGAAAATATTAAATAATAAAGGACCCAATATGGAGCCTTGGGGTACGCCGGATGAAATATGCATAGCTCTAGAGGTAAAACCCTTTAGCGCCACAGTCTGGGATCTATTTTGTATATAAGACGTAAACCATCTGTAAAGATTTCCTCTTATACCTACGAGTTGTAGTTTTTTCAATAATTGTAAATGATCAATTCTGTCGAAACACTTGCTGTAGTCAGTATAAATGACATCGACTTGCCTGGCTTCTGCCATATGATTAGATATATAATCAACACACAACACTAAGTTTGACGTCGCAGATCTGCCCTTAAAAAAACCGTGTTGTTCTAAACAAAAAGTGTGTTTGAGGCAAGCATATAATTGTCTGTAGACGATCCGCTCCAGAACCTTAGCAAAAAGGCATAATTTAGAGATAGGCCGATAATTATCTACTATGTTCTTTGGCCCTTTTTTATGAATGGGTGTAATGTACGTCGATTTCCAAACCTTTGGGACCTCGCCCTCAGACAGGGAGCGTATGAACAACAACGATAATGGGAGCGAGAGACTCTTTGCACACTTGACGATAAATACTGCTGAGATTTTGTCGGGTCCAGCTGTTTTATTGACATCAAGTGACTGTAACAGCTTAAATACTTCTGTTTGTACAACTTCTATGTCACCTATGTCAGCTGGTAAAGACGTGTTCTCAAAACTGTTCATTGAATAATCCGTAAATGTATCCGTTAAAAAGGTGGAGTGAAAATATTTGCTAAACATATTACATATTTCCTCTCCTTTTTCTGAATAATTTTCTCCATAAATTAAAATTGAAGGGTAAGTATTATGTTGGTTTTTTGATTTAATATAAGTCCCGAATGCTTTAGGATTTTTAGAAATACTGTCTTCTATGATAGCAATGTGATGGTTAAACATTTCTTTTTCAAATAATTTGGCGCGGTCCCTTAGTGTAACAAAATAAAATTGAAGGGTAAGTATTATGTTGGTTTTTTTATTTAATGTAAGTCCAGAATGCTTTAGGATTTTTAGAAATACTGTCTTCTATGATAGCAATGTGATGGTTAAACATTTCTTTTTCCAATAATTTGGCGCAGTCCCTTAGTGTAACAAAATAATCCGAGTAATTACCATATGTTTTGTAGTTACTGTGAAATTTATATTTTTCTTTTAACATTTTGATTAATGAATTTTTAAACCAGGGAGGGTATTTGTCTGATGGAGTAATCGTTTTAGTGACGATGTATGAGTTACGAAGTTCATTTAATATTTCATAAAATTACGATACTGCAGTTTCCAATGGTTTGTGGAATAATTCTTGTCGCCAGTTAATTTCATCAAGTTTGGAAATAATCAAGTCATAATCACCCAAGTTATATAAATATTTAGTATATGGACGGGGGTGTAGTTTATGTAGTTGTACGAATTTGGCAGACGCAGAGAGCCAGATGATGATTGTCTTCTGACAGCAATTTATCGTATCACCGGGCTATAGTTAACTCACTATTGCAAAATATTAAGTCTAAGATTCTGTTATTAGTATTGTTAATGGCACTAAGTTTCCTTAGAGATTACATGTTGTATATGCTGTATGCAAAAAAAATTGTAAAGAAACTTAATATAGTTAATAATATAAATAGAGAGAGTGCAAATTAGGTAAGTTTGCAGTAAAAGAAGGTAAAGGCGGAAACACTGCATCTATTTGAAAAATTCTTTTAAAAGGTGAATCATTCTGGATGATGGCTATCACCTATATATGCACAAATAATTAATTGTTGAACTTGAACAGTTTGAGCGGGCCACTAGTTTCTAATATAGTACTGCCATTACAGTAATAATTGGAGCTAATGGTATCAATAATATTTTGTCATTAAAAATGCAATCCCCACCTTATCCTGACCAATTTATTGGACTGACTGTATCAGATTTTAGAAAATATTGACCTGTGTTTTCGTAACAATAAAAAAATTGTGAAAGACCGATAACTTTATTCAATTAAGCAAGCACCGATTTAAAAAGTACTTTACGCTTTATAGTCATAAATATGAGATAATACATCATTTCTCTCTTCACATCTTACATTGTATAGCAAACATGGGACATTGGCTGCGCTGTTGGTGCACTCAATTAATTTGACACTCAGTCTAGACAAACTGTAACATTTCGCACCCAATTCTATGGTGATAATAACTTCAACACTATGAGGGAAAGAGTGGATAAGACTGAAGAGACACTGCTAGAACTTGTTCTACATCGAAGATGCATTCCATATATAGTGTACACTCTATATCTCTACAGATTAGTTTAGAATTTATTATTTGTAGGCAAACATAGATAGAATTACAAACACAACTTCAAACAATTATGAATTGATAAATGGTCTATAAACTACCGATTTTCTTATTATTTTGTTGCATTCTAATACCGGTGGACAGTGCTTTGGTGTGTATATATATATATATATATATGCGTGTGTGTGTATGTATGTAGGGCTATAATAAACTCCTACTATAGGTGCAAGACTATGATAACAGGTGTATGAAGCTGTTCTGGGAGTGTGGATCACAATAGTAGCACAGCATTGCAAATACTTCAACTCATCTGAGATATAATACATCACCGGGAGAAGTTCAGATCAGGAAAATATTGGCAGCGATGTGTATTGTCAAAGCACGCATGGCGACATTTGATTTGTTCTCCGTCCGCCCACAGAAGCACCGGTGTAAAAACCAATTGCGATCGTTTGTAACATTCTTTAATTGATAAACGATTCGCTTACAATGCTTAAACTTTTGTTTTTAACCAGTAGTTTAACTATAGAAACAGAGGCTTTAACCTATAGAAAAGTATTCCTCCGCCGACAAACAAAATATTGAGTCTACAGCGATCTTTGAGATTTCGAATTAATAGAAAATCGTACCTCAGTAAATAATAGGCATCAAAATGGAGTAATCTGCAACGAATCGTTCAGAAATTCACGTAATTTCCACAATAAATAAGAGTTGAAAACAGAAAAAATAAGCTACCTCGCCGTTCGGTGTCAATTCCGTAACGGTATTGCCATAAGTAATGATACGGAATCATTTTAATCGTAGTTGAGCATTCATTGCAGCAGATAAAAAGTTGTTGTCTTATTGAAGAGTTATATAATAATAAAAGTTTTCTTTTTATTAGATTAAGAAAATAGTAAAATCTTCTTAAACTGATATGAGAGTATTTTTTAACGTTCGACGTATGTATTTTTAATGAGACAAAACGACAAAACATTTTTACTAGTTAATGTGCTGTAAAATTGAGCGGTCTTAATTCTATTATATCTATATATACCATATAGTGAAAATTAATACATATAAAAATTACATATATCAAAAAATAAAGTTAAAATTAATAATATTAGCAAATAAACCAAATAAAAATGGTATTCTTCTTAAATCTTAATTAAACCGTTCATCAATTTACTTTTATAATAACATTATTTGGACTATTATTTTTCTACGATTTATCACTTTGCTCTCAGTTTGATAAACATAAGCAACTATATGTGGTACGTAAGAATGTGAGCAGCGCCATCTTAAATTGTCTTTTGATAACAATCATGTTAAGTTGTACTCCATTCTTGTGTCTGTACATTGTTAATGAATATTCGCTAGCAGTAGTATAAGTTTGAATTTTCGGCGAAGATCTATGGTGATTTTTAATATTTTTTGTATTATGTAAAAAACATGTCACTGAACAGTGAATACCTTTTATCACAGTAGTTTACTACATAATCTGTTAATAGGTTACTTAATATATACCTAATATACTTATCTACGTATTAAACTTACCTAAACTAAACTACATATTAAACGTAGTACCTACTTAGCCTAACCTAAGTTTAAATGTGTAAGGAATTTATAAAAACACTCTTTACAAATTTACTAGTTACACTACTAAGCAAAACGAGGGTTTTATTATGTAATCGTTCGAATTCATAGATACAGTGCCAACATGCTAGATATTGAAACATCTACGTTTGTCTTATTTGTTTTGTTTCATCGATATGTGTTCAATACTGCAGCAGTACCTTACAAGTATGTCAATTTTTATAAAATATGACACAATATTGTATGATAATGGAAATATTTTAATTTTATCTGTTAAATCTTACACGAGAGTGCAACGTGTGTCTGTTGAATTACTCTGTGCATCACTTAGCAGTTATCGATTACTGCATAACTGTTGCATATCTGTGAATATATATAATATATTAATTATTGTTTATTTGCATAATTATCATACGTTACCATAGTAGTTGCTTATTTTATTCGGTAGCTTTAGTTTGTTTTGCATGAAATTGGTGACAAATACCACAGAGTACTTTCGAAAATTCACTGTAAGATAGTAAGTACTCTACATAAATAACTATAATCAATGAAAGGGCGGTAAATGTTATAATTCTAAGTTGGTAGGACTATTGATTTTCCGTTGAACTCCAACCACTACTCATATCTATTTCTGTCTCTGTTTTTCTCGTTGAAAATATTACCCTTCTTTGTTACAGTCAAATAAGTGCCATTGACCTCTTGCTTAAACAAGTGATTCCTATTGGTTGTTGTTGTAGTGGGGATAGAAATATTTGCAAAAAAGCGCGTCGTTGTGCTCTGTACCAACATGATAGAATGTTTCGCGCCGACTCATCACAAGCTTCCTTCCTTTCATTCTTCTGGATTTGGCGTTCAGTGTCGAAGGTCGCGTGTGGACCTTAGTTTTAGTTTTGTTAATTTAGCCTAAATATAAGTCATGGCCAATAACGACAATTTTGCCCAAGATGTTACGGATAGCCAAGTAAATGGAAATTCTGAAAACGGAGGCGGTGATGGTCAGCAAGAACATAACAGTGCCGAGGCTCCCGGGCGCGATGACGACAGGTAAAATTGGTTTTCGATTTATTGTATAGGTATATTTATAAACTTTAATCATTGTTATAACTAGCTTGTTATTCTAAACGTGACATAAATTAGTAGCTTGGAAAAGTTGCTTTTACAGTTATAATTCAAGCCACCGCCGT
Source organism: Megathymus violae (assembly GCA_003671415.1). Lineage (NCBI taxonomy): Eukaryota > Metazoa > Arthropoda > Insecta > Lepidoptera > Hesperiidae > Megathymus > Megathymus violae. The sequence continues at coordinate 194,478 of PDGT01000141.1, read as the reverse complement.
AAGCCGCAATGGCGGCGGCGATCCGGCATTTTGATTATCGGCATTCCAATCTTTTTTAATCCTCGCAGTCTTGTCAAAATTTAACATTCTAGTGTTTGCAGTGGGTTCTTCGCGATTTAAATTTAGCTCTCAATGTTATAGTTTTGATTCCACAGATCATTCCAGGTTACATTTTACTTAAATTCGATCCGATAGCCGCATGAAGTAAAATGGCGTCATTTTGCGCGTCTCTAGCACCGCGACAGGCCCGGTCCCGTTATCGATTTTCGCATCAGTTCGTTTTCATTCGTTGATAGTGGTTTGAATGTTACGGTGGGAGCGGGCAAACCACCGTCCCCGTTCGCGGTATCGAGTACGTAGTTGCAAGATTTTAAATCGGTGGTAGTGCGTAGTAGGGTGTCGGTCAGTTTGGAGCGCTACTAACGCCCTGTCTCTCTGCAGGTGTGAGCCTGCGCCGCTGCCGCAGCCGCCGCCGGGGACGCCATGGTATATATCTGCTGGGCTCACACTAAAGTAAAACAAGGACCAAACTGACAGTTAGATTGTCTCGGCCACTTAACTTTGGGCCCTCGTTCACACTTGCCAATTTCAAATCTTGCGATATCACTGTAACATTCTTGTTTCACTTGTCGTTGTCTTGAAAATGTAAAAGTTTGCAATTTACTTTTGTAACTTACAGGTTCTCTCATTTGTTTTGCTGCAGTGCTTGTTGGAGTTTGATTTGAACAAAAAAGTAGCTGTAAAGTACTGTAAACAAGTACTGCATAGTTTTAATGTTAAATTAATTGTAATTTTTAAGTAAAACCGATTCAGATTCGAGACAAGTGAGTCATTATTTATAACAAATTCTAACATTTATGCCATGTGTTCGCAGAAAACTATTTGTTGGAGGCTTGAGCTGGGAAACAACAGACAGTGAGTATCTATTGTAGCTTTGTATTAGATATTGGTAAAAAATAATTTTACCCAATCTTTATTATTTAAGTGATGACCTTACTCAGTTCTGCTTCTGAATAGAATCTTTGAAGAACGCTATACCCACAATTCTGAAGTAAAGTTAAAATAGTTTATATTTTTCATTATTACTTGAGATCCTGATAAGATATGATTTTTCAGAGGAATTACGTGAGCACTTCAGTGCATATGGAGAGATTGAGAGCATAAATGTAAAGACCGATCCCAACACAGGGAGGTCACGAGGATTTGCATTTATAGTGTTCAAGGCACCAGATTCCATTGATAAAGTTATGGCGGCAGGTGAACACACTATCAACAACAAGAAAGTGGATCCAAAAAAAGCAAAAGCTAGACATGGCAAGATATTTGTGGGTGGCCTCAGCAGTGAAATCTCGGATGATGAAATCAAGACATTCTTTGGAAACTTTGGCACTGTAAGTATAACTACCTCAAATGTCTTATATACATGTACATTACAAAAGCGATGATGACAGCAACGGATTTGGTGAGATACTACCTAGATTGTTTCTGAAGAGAAATCCGGGCCACTGAATGTTGAACTTGATTTCTTGATTTCTTAAGCCATGTTATTGTTGTTACATATGCACATATCGTATTTTACAGATTATTGATGTCGAAATGCCTTTTGACAAAACTAAGAACCAAAGAAAGGGATTCTGTTTTATCACATTTGAGTCCGAACAAGTGGTGAATGAATTACTCAAGACGCCTAAACAGACTATTGGTGGAAAGGAGGTGAGCATATTGTAGATGTTATTTGAGGTGCATTAATTTATTACTATATTTTTGATGTAGGCATTATGTATTTCAACATCATTAATGATGGTTAATTTCAGGTCGATGTAAAGAGGGCGACACCCAAGCCAGATGGCCCCGGGGGAATGGGTGCGCGCGGAGGACGTGGGGGCCGAGGTACACGCGGTGGTCGCGGGGGCCGCGGTGGCTACGGCGGGCAGGGCGCCTGGGGCAACCAGGGCTACGGCGGCTACGGCTACGGGCAGGGCGGCTACGGTGGCGGTTACGATGGCTACGGATACGGCGGCTACGGTGGATACGACTATGGCGGATACGGCGGTTACGA
>PDGT01000141.1:173425-183860 GCA_003671415.1 Megathymus violae | reverse complement strand
CCGCCGACCGCCGACCGCCGACCGCCGACCGCCGACCGCCGACCGCCGACCGCCGACCGCAGGCTGGCTGACGCTCGTCCGACACGTGCACATTTACGAATATAATGGGGTTGATGTGTTGTGGCCGGTGAGTGAGTTGTTAGTTAGTGTCATAACACTGTTACGTCGCCATGCTTGCGCAACGTGTCTACGGTGTCGTTCTGCTGCTGGCGGTGGGGCTGACTGGCTGCGTCTGGCTTTTCAACCTGTGTCCACTAAGGCTGCGAAAGCCTGCGTACGCGTGAAATGGTCGTATGATGTCAATATTTTCATCATCCGTACGTACTATCGTGTAACTAAGTTAGAAACGGATTTCACAACATACAGAAAACTCCTACATGAAGATTTTAAAAGACAGTATCCAGAAACTAATATTACAGAACAAAGAGTCTCAGATCAAATGCGAGTCATAGTAAGAAACAAAATGATTCCCGATAAAGTCCTAGCGGAAATCAAACAGGAAATTAAATTAGAATTAGAACACATCACAAATTCTCCTAACAAAAATTCAGTTTCTCCCACGTCACATTCGCACTCACCTATACCTAATACAATTGATACAAGCCTGTTACGCCAGCCAAATACATATTCCACTATGGGAGAAAATTCACAGTCACAAAAAACTCACAACACACAATATACATCGAGCTCACATGCATGCACAGAAATTAAACTCCGACTCTATTAATAGCAAATGAGATTGAAACTTTACCCCCTTTACCACTGTGAGACTCTACAGAAAATAGAATAAAGGAAAATTTGCAGTCAACTTTAGTAGAATATGCAGGTAGCGACCCTTAGACCAAAACTTCCCAGACTCAAGTATGTACTATACTTAATCAGATCATTGAATTATTTAACACAAAAATACTGAAGCAATTTATTTTAAACGACTCCCAACTAATTGATGTTCATACCCTCATTTATTGTAGTGCTTTAGTTATAGCGCCGGAACTGGGTTACAAAATAGGAGAAGAAAACCGATCGCCACGCAATAACAAAGAGCGAAAACCCTCATGGTAAAATAGGTTAGAAAAAGACATAGCACAGTTGAGATCGGACATAGGCTGATTAACACAATATATTAATAACAACAGGTCAAAGAAAATAGTAAATAGAATTGGCATAATATTTAGGAATACCCAAATACACAGCGTCCATGAAAGCAATAATAAAAAGCCTGAAGAATATCTAGACACCCTTAAACAAAAGTTAGCACTGAAAGCTAATAGACTAGCAAGATATAAAAAAGCACTTAAAAGAAAACACGATAATAAATCGTTCAACAACAATGAAAAAGTATTTTATAGGAAACTCACGAGTAACACATACAATTCAACACCTAAATATACTGAACTATCAGACAAGAAAGACTTAGAGCAATTTTGAGCAGGAATATGGGAACAAGATGAACAACATAATGAAAAAGCCACTTGGATAGAGAAAGAAGAAAGCAGATGGTTGAAAGTTGGAGAAATGAAATTTGATCAGATAACAGAAACAGATATAAAAAATGCTACAATACGAGCAAGCAATTGGAAGTCGCCAAGAATTGATAAAATACATAATTTCTGGTACAAGAAATTTCACATTTTACACACAATAATAGCTAAAAATTTTACATAAATAATTTCCGGAACACAAAAAAAACCCCAATTCATTGCACAAGGTATCACATACATGCTACCAAAAGGAAAATACTCACCTCAACCGTCACAATATAAACCAATTACATGCCTACCTGCTATATACAAAATTCTCACTTCAGTTATCACACAGAGAATCACCCTACACATAGAAGAAAACTACATACTTTCGGAAGAGCAAAATGATTGCAGGCGAGGCCATATGGGATGTAAGGAACAGTTAATCATGGACTCTTTGATGCATCGACATGCCACTAAAAATAAAAGAAATGTACACTGTACATATATTGACAACAAAAAAGCGTTTGATAGCATCCCACACTCATGGCTCTTCCGAATTTTACAGATCTATAAAATTAATCCAGTTTTAATAGAATTTCTAAAAAACACCATGAAACTGTGGAAAACTAAATTACACCTTAATAATATTACAACTAGAGAAGTAACTATCAAAAAAGGAATATATCAGGGAGACTCGTTAAGTCCATTATGGTTTTGCCTTGCCCTTAACCCAATATCTTATTTGCTGCTTCAACGTCATCTGAAACATACCAACACAAATACGTACATTTCCCACTTGATCTACATGGATGATATTAAAATATACGCTAAATCTGAAAAAGAAATGAAATGGTTAATCGACGTAACAGCTAACTTTAGTAAAGACATTAACATGCATTTTGGATTAGACAAATGTCAAACCATCCACATAGTAAAAGGCAATATCCGGCCAGGTGATTATGCAGTGAGTGACGAGGATAAAATAACAGTTATGGAACCGAAAGAGCTATATAAATATCTAGGCTTTCATCAGTCAAAAGGTCTGGACTACACTAGAATTAAAACCAACTTAAAAATAGAGTATTTACACCGAGTTAAATCTATCTGTAGGAGCAATTTGTCAGGAAAAAATTTAATTAGAGCAATCAACACTCATGCTGTACCAATTTTAACTTCTCATTCGGCATCATTAAATGGACTAAAGCTGATATTAACAACATTGATATAAAAACTAGAACCTTATTGACAAAATATAACTATTTACATCCAAAATCAGCAATAGAAAGAATGACTCTAAAAAGACAAAGCGGAGGCAGGGGCTTAATAAATATACATCAACTCTGGCAAAACCAAATAATTAACCTTAGACTGTTTTTTCATATACAAGTAATATATAGTACAAAGCAATAGCCTCTAATGATTCAAACTATATCCCGCTAAATCTGGCCAAAGAATGTAACCTGAGCAGGGACGATGAATCAGAGAAACCTAGGACAGAAAATTGGAAGAAAAAAGTATTACATGGATGACACTCTCACGATTTGGAACGGTCACACATAGACGCCGTAGCTTCCAACAAGTGGCTCACATCGGGTACACTGTTTCCAGAAACTGAGGGTTTTATGATTGCAATTCAAGACCAGGTGATTAACACAAAGAATTACAGGAAATATATAATTAAAGACTCAACAGTTAAAGACGACAAATGCCGAAAATGTTACAGTCACCCTGAAAATATTCAACATATAACTGGAGCATGCCCCTACCTTGCACAAACAGACTATAGACACAGACACTACCAAATAGCTAACATAATACATCAAAATTTAGAACTCAAAGATCATCTCATCCAGAAGAGCATATACATACCATATTATAAGTACAAACCAAGCCCCGTTTTAGATAATAATACACATAAAATATACTTTGATCGCGCAATACTGACAGACAAAACCATTCACTTTAACCGCCCGGATATAACCCTGCAGACAAAGTAAACAAAACGACTTACCTCATTGATATAGCTGTTCCTAATACCCACAATTTGCTAAAGACGATAGCTGAAAAGATCCATAAATACACGGATCTTAAAGACGAGGTCAGTAGAATATGGAAACAAGATAGTCTTTATCGTCCCAATGGTATTATCAACTACAGGAGTGATCCCAAAACATCTTCATCACAGCCTTAAACTTATCGAGTTACCCAGTACCACTTACACTCATTTACAAAAAGCTGCCATACTAAACACCTGCCGCATTGTACGAAATTTTTTACAAACTGATGACTGAAAATAATGTAGCATTAGCTTAAACTTATCTACATAGATCTAAAAATCCCCCTTGTCTATTACTTGGCTTAGCCTGAAATGACAATTAAAGAGTCAGCGCAAGCTAAGAAAACTTAAAAGAATAAAAATAATAATAAAGTCAGTTTATTACCAAAGATAATTACTTAGTTCAAGTGGCTTGTGGTCTGTTACTAAATCAAATGATTCCTTACCACAAAGGTACATTCTAAAATGTTCTACAGCCCAAACTAGTGCAAGTGCTTCTTTTTCTGACTGACAATAACGTTTTTCAACATCGGTGGGGCTTTTATTACCAAAAGCAATTATACGTGGCCCGCTATTATCGGACTGGATAAGCACCGCTCCTAATCCTACAGGACTGGCATCTGCCATAATAATGGTTTTATCATTTGGGTCGTAATACCCTAATGTTTGGATATTGCTTAAGGATATTTTAAACTCGTTAAACTATTTGGTTTGCAACGGTCCCCAATGATTGCGAATATTTGCATTTTTACTTCATTTCAAAGTTAATAATCTCCTAAGAGGTTCTGATTTAGTCGCCATATCGGGAATCCATTTGTTCACGTAATTTATGAGTCCCAAAAGACTTTGTACTTCATCGATGGATAATGGTTCCCTGAAGTTTGTAACTACTAATGTCTAAAGGTCTAATGCTGTTAGAAGATAATTCATGACCTAAAAATTGTACGTTCTCGACATTGAAAACGCATTTTTCATGATTCAAAAGGATATTCTTCAAAAATTTCTAAAACTTTTTTGGGTCTGGCGTTGTGTTTTTGATAATGTTGACCATTAACTACAATGCCATCTATAAAATTAACAACCCCATCACATGGTAAAATGATTCGTTCTAAGATCTTTTGAAATAGTTCTGGCGCGCATGAAATACCGAACATTAACTTTTGTATCTATAAAGACCTCGTCTTAATATCCCTGTAGTAATATCCCTGGAATCCTTGTTAATTTCAATTTGATGAAATGCATTCTTGATATCAAGTTTAGAAAAAAAAGGCACGGGCTTTTTAAATTTTTGAAGTAACTGGTCCATTGTGGGTAGTGGATGATTTTCCCTTAAGATAGCCTTATTAGCACACCGCACATCTACACATATTCTTACATCCCCATCAGATTTTAGCACAGGCACTATCGGCGAGACCCAACCTGATGGACTTTGTACCGGTTCAATAATATCCAATTTAACAAGTTCTTCGATTTTTTTATTAATTTTCCCCTCTAATGGAATTGGTACTCTTCGATATGGCTGAGCCACTGGTTTTACAGTCCTATGTATAGAAATAACGAGTTAAGTTTTTTTATTTTAGGAAAAGGACTTTCACTTATCGAGTTGACACCCAATCCTATTTTAAGCACCTTTAGGGAGATGGCTGTATCTTTCCCCAATAGATTTCGTGACGACATAAAAGGTCTCAGTTTTCACTTGATCTGCCACCTGAATTTCCGCGTTGAATGAGCCAACAACTGTCAAGGGTTTATCACTACCATAGGCAATAAATGTCTTTTGCGGCTTAGTTACTTGATTACTGATAACAATTTTATTATTTTTTAAGTAGTCCCAGATCTTGTCACTGAAAATATTGCATTTACTACCCGAGTCTATGATCATGTCTACATGAACACCTTCTACAATACATCTCAAAGTAGTGTCATTATCGATGTGAAAAATAGAATTTATGTCTGTCTTAGTTGATGCTGATTTGTAGTTTAATATCTTATGATTTTCAGAACTACTGTCAGGCCTAAATTTCTTTTGTGGATATTTTGCATTTGAAGTTAAAATCTTCCTTTTATTTACTCGACTTTTGCATTGGTTCCTGAAATGTCCTACAAAACCACATTTTCAACATTGTTTAAATTTGGCGGGACAAGTATTTTTACTCTATGAGTACTTTTTCCACATCGATAACACCCTACGCTCTCTGGATTAGTCTTTTTTATAATAATTTTATTAATGCTGGGTAGTCTGTACATCATGATTATAGTCATTAAACTGTCTTTCGACTGGCTCGATAGCATTTGCTTGTGTTATAATTTTGTCTAGTGTCACATCATCCCCTAAGGAGAGTATTTTCTTTCTCAGCTCTTTCGAGATACATTTTTCCACAATTCGGTCAATAAGATTATCTTCTTCACTTGTAAATTTACATTTACTGCTCTGAAGACGCAAGCGTACAAGAAACTTTTCGAACTTCTCACCCGGTTCTTGTTTTATTAATCTGAATAAATGCCATTCGTAAATTTTACTTTGTTTGGGCGTGAAGTATTCGTCAAGTTTCTTGAACGTGACCAGATCAGCGTCATTAGTTATTTGCCCTGCTTCGGCACCAGCAGGTATATTGTGGTGGATTTTTTGTAATGCCAACCCTCCTAAATGTAGAAGAGTAGCCTTTTTTCTCTCAGGTTCGATAACATTAGCTGCGATAAAATAAAATTATAGACCACGCTTCTACTTCTCCCATCGTAAACTCACTGAAGATGTCTCACCTTCACAGTCAAATGTTTCGAGAGATGATAATTGGGACATTTTGGGGCGCCTACAACAATGCATTTTGGTTAGTACCACTGATGTATTCAGTTTACTACTAATTGTGTGCTTGTCTTAGTACCAACTGACCTAGTCAGTTTACTACTACATGTACAATATATAAATATTTGTACATTGCTAGTACCAACTGACGTTTTCAGTTTACTACTTATTGCAAAAAGGATAAATATCTGTATATTGTTAGTACCAACTTACGTCTCAGTTTACTACTTAGACCCTAATATTCCGGTCATTTTTATTATTTAGTATTGATTTCTATGCCATCTTTGTTCAATTTAAATTAAAATGTATATTTCAAGTTGTCGACGGCGATATTAATCAATGGTTAATGTAGTTATGTAAATAATTTACATGTCATCTCAAATTTAAAGTATTACAATATATTTTTACAGAGTTTTAAATAAACCGTGCAGTCATCATAATTGCATGTCATTATATTTGACATTACTTAAATGCGTAGATAATGAATTGACTATAATATTAAATTTGTGATATGAGTTTACTGTATTTATATTATTTTTGGGAGGTAAGTCATTTTTATAAAGAACTATGATGGTAAATCCGAAATTGTGTTTTACATTCTACCCTTGAAAACTGAATAAAACGTGTGATATGCCATATTGTATGAATACTAATAATAATTAATAATAAACAATTTATACTAGCTGCACTTGTAATATTATGATTTTAAAACAACTTCCAAGCACTTTAACTTTTACTGTTTATATTTCTTCCTTCCTCTTTTTTTTGTATTGTTTCTAATTATATCACAGTCAAATCTATACTGCTCTGGAACACCCTGCCTGTAGACATCAGAAAGTCAACTTCCATAAACTCCTTCAAGAGACAAGTTCGGCAATTCTATTTGAAGCAACTGGTGTAATCAAAGTCTGCTGTTGTTATCACGTTATATAATTTATATCTATGTATGTAATTTTATATTTATATATATATGAGTATATTTGTCATATTGTATTATATAGTACATATTATATTCTAGGATACATATTACTATTATTATTATATGAAGTATAGTAACATTTTTATAACATTGTACGCACCCGCCACATCCTCTCGCTAGCGCCCAGGGTTGACTGGTAGAGAATGCCATTAGGCATTAAGTCCGCCCATTGTACCACTCTTTTGTGAGGTTTGTACAATTAAGTAATAAATAAAAAATAAATAAAATAATTACTTACCCTTCATCTCGTCGCCACGTGTGACGTCCACTTGTCACAGGGGTAAGTATTTAGGGGATAATTTAAATAAAGCAATTATTCTCTGTATAGCCGTGGCCGCACGTACAGTCCCTGTTTACGAATGACAGCCACTGACATCTGTCATTGGTGACAACGTGCGCCCACAACTCTTTATTATGCCATAACACCACAGGTATAGTGTCATGTTAAACAGTCTCTATCGGTCACAGGGCCCGCGGCGTTCCCGCGCGATGTCGGGAGGCGTCCGTGACGCCGGTGTCGTGCGCACATTCGCAGGCGTCGCGCGATAATTTGTTGCCGCACCCCGACGACTGCGAACTGTTCTACTACTGCGTGAGCCCCACAGCGCAGCCCATCTGTCGACAGTGCCCGGCGCGTCTTCACTTCAACTCCCGGCTGCATGTGTACGATCGCCCTGCCGCGGCCGGCTGCCGTGACCACCGTCCCCTCGATGGACCCACCGCGGAACCGACCACTTCGGAGCATGCTACTGGCGCACCAACGACGGAAACACTGGATACAACTATTACCAATGTGTGACATAGAGTGCAGTTCAACCTCTGCTTGTCGCCAGTCGACAGGCGAAGCTACGACATTAGAACTGCAACTTGTAATTATGGAATAAATAAAGATATTATTCTCATTTTAGTACTTTTCTTTTATTTATTCAACAGTGTAATTGGTATAGGTAAACAACTTTGAATCATATTCCTTTATTCATTTAGGTATCATTGTTATATATGTTATATTATTAAAAGTTATAACTTACCTTTAAATTTGGTAGTGTGTACAGGTCACTATTATTAATATTTAATATGTTATATTACAAATCTAATATGTTATATGAAATATAATTAAAGTTATAAAATAAATAAAACTATTTGATTAAGCAGTGCTTAAGCCACTTAAATGAGATAATATTAATAGTCTATAGTAGCCTTCCTTTACTAGGAAATGTATAACTGGCACAGTTGACGTAGGAACACCTATTCGAGCCCCGCTGAAAATCGGTGTCGTGGCTGACAGCTGCGAACAATGTCGAGCAGAAGCCTTTTAAACGACATTGCAGCACATATAATGTAAAAGACGTAATTTTTTTAACATATTACTTAATTTTGTAACACCTTATGGCTTTTAGTATTTTAATAAGTACTTGGTTTGTATTTTTTGTATCCTTAAGTGTACTTTTTTATTTTCTAATATTTTTTATTAGTTTCTTACTTTATTTAAAGGATTTAAGGTCAAATTATTTGGTATTCTTCTTTGTTGTGCTGAACGCCGCATTAATAAATAGTTTTTCTTTCTTCTTTCTTTCTTTCATATTTTTTAAGTAACTAGTGTACAAACGAGCAGAAGAGTCATCTGATGGAAATTGGTCACCCTCACCCATGGACTTTAATAACACCAAATGCATCACTGAAGTGGGAGACCCGTATTTATATACGGATGAAACCTTTCACGGTCGACTTTAGAAGGACGGTGGTGGCTAACTAGTCTGGCAAAACACCCCACCATTATACGAGTACAAGTACCGTCGGGATTGTTCAGCAGGGTGCACCATTTAACCTCTGGCTACTGCTATGTGTGTGTGGCACCATCACTTTTACATATCGCAGATGTTATCCCAAAAAAATTATATTATTCGTCGCAATACACACGCAGTCCCTAAAATGCACAAGAGACACGACCAGAGAATTAGTTTTATAAGACTGCTAGTATGTATGAGAGGTATGTAGGTGTAGTCCAATGACAAATAAATTATATAATATAAAGATATCCGACAACTTTTTTAATACACAGGCTGATTCTATAAAATCTACATAAGTTACACAATCAATATACTTTTATTGAAATCCATGAGTGATTGATGTCAGGCGTAGATCAGCAAGGCTGCGCACGCGCTGTCGCGTGCAGTACATCCAGGGCGTTGCACAGCGCGCGATAGTTCACCTGTGTGCAAATAATCGATGATCAACCAAAATTCAAATTGCTGATATTTTTAACATCGTCTCAGCACTGCTCGAGCCATAAGTGGTTAAGTTTGTAGACTCTCCTATCCGGTATAGGTCTAAATTCTTGTGACACACCCGCGGCAGCTAATACAAAACGTAGAGAATTAAACTGAAAGGAAGAGAGAGACCTCGTCGCGACAGCCGCGCGGGATACCGAAGCATTTGTAGATAATTGCCCTCTCGCGCGGAGAAACCACGGCAAGCAGGCCGCGCGCACCCAGCGCCCGCTCTGCGCGCTCCGGGCTCACCGAGCCACAGCGCGCTGGGTCTGCGTCCTGGACATACAATTTAAATGAGTGTCTCTGTGCCTATTGTTCTTTATTACTTAAATATACACTTGCAACATCATAGGCTTACATTACAAGTAACTGAAAAACTTCCAAGATGATATTCAGCGTAAAATATCTATCTCCCACATTGGCAAAAGACGACGATCTGTCTTCCAACGCGCCCGCCCGCTTGCGGGTGGGTGCGTGGACTTTTCGGGTCCCAAGGGTTACCCTTTTTACCCGGGCTGAAAAAGATAGGGAGAACATTCGAGATGTCACCTATTAAAAGCTGTCCTGTAACGTGACCGTTTGGCGAGCACTTTTTTATATTAATAACTAGTAAATGTGGAGCCAGGCCACGTGATTTTAAGTGTCGAGAAACCCTGCCTGTGTATATCCATTATGTATTTAGTACAATGCGTAACTATCGAACGCGGCTATCTCACTTTGAATACTTCAAGAATGTTAGTCAGCTGATCGGGGTATTTGGCGAGTTTGGCCAAAGCGCCGGACACGACGCTCCTTTCATCAAAGTTAAGGAAGTTTCGCGGCGTGTCCGCCACGGGTGCGTGCGGGATCGGCGTGAGCAGG
>PDGT01000141.1:146099-173409 GCA_003671415.1 Megathymus violae | reverse complement strand
CCGCCCGCCGCCAGCGCTTCGCCCACGCACTCGCAGAACCGCTCGTACTCGATGTAGCGCCGCCGCCCCGCTGCGCAGAATCTGCCCAATTTTACCAACGTTCAGATGTTTTTGTCATTTTTTTCGATATCAAAGGCCACTGAATGTTCTTAAATATTAGTTTTACTATGATGCAGTGCCAGTGCCACTATGCTGGATTTCTTCGAGAAATGTGCAGAAATGCGCTCGGAATTTTTTTTTCATAAAGTAAGTTAATACCTGACAACAATTCCACCTGATGGTAAATGTAGCGAACAGCAGTTATCTAACAACTACCAACGTAACTACGTTGTGTTACAAAGTTGTTTTATTCCGTCGATAAATTATGTTCTTCTTTCAACGTGAATGTAGGTAAGGTGGGAGTGCTCACACTTCGCAAAGAGTGTCCATTTCGAGCGGCGACAGTGCCAAGCCGGCGGCCGCCAGCCCGCGGTAGAAGTCCGCGCGAGGCACCACTAGCTCTCGTCGCGGGTCGAACTGCGCTACAAACTCGCGCGGCCGCACTCCTTCGCGCACCATCTGTCCACATCCACCAGCAACCCCTCCCCTTTACACTATCACGTCAGTTATTTTAGAGATAGGGTTACCGTTACATCGAACGGCTAATTTTGCTTTTGATTCATTGCTTCCTTTAACGATCAATACACATACATTGTTAAAATCTGAACAATTCATGCGTGTAACCAATGATTACAGACTGACCGACCTTGCCTTTGATCTTGGCTAAGATCTGCACGATGTCGGCGTGGCTCGCGTCGGCTACGGCTGGAACCGCGCGCGGCGGAGGGCCTGCCGCGATGGTGGCACTCTCTGCAGGCTGCACCTCCATCTGCCGACGGAACATGCACGTTTTGTAGCTTCATTTTTTCAGAGGGATTATTAAATAAACAAATTACACTAGCATTCACTATTATCACTCAAACATGTCTATCCCGCAATGTCCTCAAAATCCCTTCTACAATAACAGTTTCGAAAAATAAAATAATATTATAAATCACTCACCAGGACTTTAACGTACCTAGGTGTTACAGTTGTTATTCCTATCGTCTTGTATTGTACACGGATATTTTTTGAGTTTGCAAATCAATACCACGTTTGCTAGCTGTTTACTATAACATGATTTTTTATTATCATTACATTACATATGTTACGTTGCTATGATTTTTATACGAATGTAAATAGCCTGATAGAAATTATTCATAATTGTTTCGGGTGCTATTTGTAAAAGTGAGGCTTATATTTTCTGAAGCGAAGTGAAGCGGGGGTGCGTTGGTACACGTTTTTAAACGCATACCGATAACATGATGCAACGTCTGGGTTCAGGTCAACTGAAAGTGCTTTTCCCAGTCTCCAATAGTCTGAATTTAGTTTGAGAATAAAGCTATGTGTTATGTACTCATTAATTATATTTTTGTTAACCGGACAGATGGAGCTCGTGGTCGTAAATGGTAACGGGAGCCCTGAACGATATCGGCCAACCGATAGCAATTAAACATCATCTCGGATTTTATGAGGATAGTTGATTGCTACAAAAGCAAAACAACTTGACCACCATTCCCAGTACCGTTGGGATTGAACCGCATGGTACATAGTCCACCAGTCTCCAATAGAAGAGACCTGGCGTTATCACCTCGTCGGTGTGTCTGTAGGGTGGAACTTGGATGTGAGGTGTAGCAGTGGAGCGGTACTCACGTCCCGCAGCAGGGCTACGTAGCTGAAGCCGCAGCTGTCGGCGTAACGCGTCTCCAGCGCACGTAGCTGCGGCGCAGTCAGCATTACCCCCGCCCGCGCCAACGCACGCCTCACCACCGACGGCGCCACGTGCCCGTTGTAGTGCCTGTTGCGTGACATGTTGAGTACATACTTATGCAATTTTAGGGTTAATTACATCGGACAAAAACGTAGTTTATTGGCATCTGATTTTCTCCTAATCTAGGTACTCGATGGAGTTAAACAACCTAATGTCGGACGCGTATTCCGACGGATAAACGTATCGTTTTTTCAACCTCATCTGTAAAGATAAACTAAAGGTATCATCTATAAAGGTACAAACTATTTTGAAAACCCTATAGCCGTAAGTTTCTACCGGACTACAAATATTCTTGAATTCGTTTCCAGACCCTATCCCACCAAATTTCGATTCGGATTTGAACAGTATTTAATCGACACTTTCCCAGCAAATGCGACAGCAGTACATTCGCCTCGATTTCTCTCCGAGGAAGTGAACACTATGAAATTTATCACGGTTTATATATTTAGAAGGAGCATGATCATTAAATCTGGTGCTTCAGAATGGTTTTAAACTTCAATGATTTTGATATCGAGCAGGGGAAATTGTTTAAATATAATAATGTGTTTACTGGTCGTGATCTCCGAAGGCGGGTCTCAGGTCGATGGACCGTTCTTGGCACGCGTTGCGAAGGCGTAGTAAGGCGGTCTCGGCTAGGTCCAGGTCGGCCGCAAGCAGGGTGCCGCGCTCCTCGGCCGAGCCCAGCGCCGGTAACTCCGCTACCGCTGCCGCCGCCGCACCCGCCGACACCTCTGGGTGCTTTTCTAGCTCCTTGATCGTGAATACTGAGAATCCCAAAGTACAAAGACTCAACACGAGAGCAAAATTATATTTGCAGCTCAAACCCATGGACAATATGAATGTACCGCGAGAGATGGAATTGCCTACCCGATTTGCGTTCCCCATTTGATTATAAGGCGGTTGTTGTTAAGGTAAAAGTTATAGTTATATTATAAAAAGTAAAACTATTCTTTCTAAGTAAATCTAGAATACATCTCCACTTCCTATCTGATATCATAACCACTAACTTATTACAAATATAAAATGCTTATTCAATAGCTAGAAAGAGGCATGAGTGCGGTTACCCTGATCGCAGTCATCCTCGAAGGTACGCCAGCATACGCGCTCTGCGTCGTTGGGGTCAGTATAGTGACTTGCGACGCACACGGCTTCACGGTCATTCAACACCGCGCTCAGTCCCATAGCGTCCAGAGCGCGACGGAACTGCTGCGGCGAGATGCGCCCGCTGTTCAGCAGGTCGTAGTCCTGGAAGGAGCGTCACAAGTATTAATGTGCGTCAACACAATCAACATGTTGTTAAATTCAGGGACACAGTAAATCTAAAACTGTAGTCAGATAAGACGAACATGCTGTGAGGACCCAATGTATTAATGTAGCTTTAAGTTTGTAGGTACAAATGGAAAATTAATTATAGAAAGCAAAGCTTCCATTTTCATTAAACAATAAAATGTATTTACTAAAACCTACTAGGTACTATTGGCGGTCTTTGGCTAACAGCATAATTATTTTTAACATTTGACTTCGGAAATAGGTATCTAATGGCTTTAAAATGAATATTAATGCAACCGAAACAGTTGTAGGAATAAATTTGAAGCTTATTTAGAATGTCGCAGCTGGTAAATGTGACATTGAGTATTTGGTATAATACACGTGTTCATACGAAGTACAATGTCCATATTTGTTTGAAAAACCTTTGGTGATTCAACTATATTATCAAACGATAACTGGCCATTTCATGAAATCTTATAATTTAATTACATGATTGATAATTTTATAGTGTTGTTCATTCTATGATTGGACCAAAACATATGGTTTACGACAGGACTGACTCACTGACTCGGAATAGGTTTAAGTAAGTTTCTCTTATAATGTAATTTTTAAAGTCCCACCCTGAAAAACTCCGAACCCCGAATACGGCGTTGCAGTATAAATTCTTGCACCCGCAGCATGACATCCAGGAGGGCCCGTGAGGGCGGTGGCTGCTGCAGCGCCGGATGGTATACTTCGCTGCCGCCCAGAACCGCCGCCGATAGTCCCGCGTCTATCTCCGGTCGGGAGAGCTTCGGCAGGGTCGTGTCGATTACTGCATGCGGGTTTTTGTATACCTGCAGCAAAAAATATAAGAAAAGCAGTTTTAATATAATATGCCTCCAATATCTAATATATAAAATTCTCGTGTCACAGCTTTAGTTACCATACTCTTCCGAAACGGCTTGACCGATTTTGATGAAATGTTATATGTATATTCAGTAGGTCTGAGAATAGGCTGTTATCTATTTTTATATCCCTAAGTGATAAGGGTGGTCCACCCCAAATTTAATTTTCTTTTTGGACAAAGTTTTTTATATGATGTGGCGTTAAAAAATACATACAATCATAAATTTTCACCCTTCTATCGTCAACCCCTATTTTAAAAATAGGGGTTGACGGTAACAACCCCTATTTTATAATAGCGATATTAGTAATTCAATATTTTTCAACCCAGGTCGATAACTGTTTAATTATCACTCAATCAGTTATCCCCGCCAGGCGTCTATCGGTGTCACTTCTGACCCAGTAAACAGCACGGAGTAGGGATGAGATCTCTTTACTCACTACCTACAGTTTTAGGCTATTATTATTATTATTACATCAATCGTAATAGTGACGTTTATAATTATCATTTTACTATTTCAGTGTTATTTTCAAATAAATTTATTATTAATTCATTTATTCATATACATATATCACACCATGTTTTTCATACAGACAATTATAGGTGGCATGCTCTCGAGTGGGCAAACCCAGTTTGTTTGTGTTAGCTAAAGATGAGATAACAAAAAATATTGTATACTCTATTGCGTTAAGGGATTGAAATTGTTTTTTAGTACAATTATTATAATTAGCGATATATATATGTCGGAGATGGTCATTAGTATTGACGTGAAACGAAACACAGCACGATATCCGAGTGATGGCAGCACCGCCGCGATGACGTCGATACTCGGCTAACATCGTGCTACAACAGAGCCCAGCTAGTGGAGTGACGCCGGATGGAGCCATAGTTTACATTCTGCGGTCGAAGAGATCGTTTCCTCCGCGCTAGGAACTGTTACTTGTGTCGTTTGCCCGGTGTGAAGTGTTTGTTAACAATTAATTAAAATTGTTAAACCATTATACGCCCACGCTATGCTCGACAATGCTGCTAAAACTACTGGCTTTGTCGATATATAAATAATAATTAATAGGGCAAAACAACGTTTGTCGGGTCAGCTAGTATATATATATAAATAACTCCACTTAGTTATCACGTAACATCTCCGTAGCAATTACCCATCTTAAGATATCTCAGATCGTTCACTATTCCGCGGTAGGCTATGTGCTGACCCCATTGTAGAATGCAACGATATGCAACTTCTTTCACCACAGTGTTGTCGCCAATTAATGAACTTTAGAGGCGTAAAAATACTGCATAAGTTGGTTTTGATCACGTTCCTACTAAAATTATTAAAATTTCTTCGAAAATAATTGCGCCGATATTATCTTATCTGATAAATTTATCTTTTGAGACTGGTGAGTTTCCGGAACAAATAAAAATGTCTATTATCAAGCCTATATATAAAAAAGACGACAAGACTTTAATCAGTAATTATCGACCTATCGCCCTAATATCCATATTTTCAAAAAAAATTGAGAAAGTCATGTATAAGCGTATAAATATTTATCTTGAAAAATTTAGGATACTGAGTGATAGTCAAAATGGATTTAGGAAAAATAAATCTACAACACTAGTGGCGTTCAATTTTGTAAACAGCGTACTAGAAAATATGGATAAAAAAAACTGGGATATTCTTTGACATGACAAAGGCATTTGACTTTGTTTCACATAAGTTATTACTGTGGAAATATGAAAAGTATGGTATACGCGGTCGATCACTAGAATGGATTCAAAGCTACCTCAGCAATAGACTGCAGTACGTATTAACTAACGTAAATGCAAAAACTGAAGAAGAAGAAACAATCAATTCTGACGTAAAATATAACAAAGTAGGCGTTCCACAAAGAAGCGTTTTAGGGCCACTTCTGTTTATTATATACATATATATATGTATATACATACCAAATATAACTAATTATCAGTGCTCCTTATTTGCTGATGACATATCCATAATTTACACAAAAAAACGATTCTGACTATAATACCGACATAAATAACACAATTGACCACATCATAGAATGACTTACTGGCAATAATTTATCAATTAATATGACGAAAACCACATTTATTAAATTTGAAAACAGTCTCTAAAAAACCTAACTTGACGGTACAACACAATCAACAATCGTTAACAGAAGTTGAGTTAATAAAATTTCTTGCGATAGTAATAGACAGACACTGCAACTGGAAATAACATATTGCAAAACTCTGCTCGAAGATAAATCGTTTTGTTTATCCCCTATGGCACCTGCCGAGAATAAGCAGTAGAGCAACTGTTTTACAGGCCTATCACGGTTACGTATGCTCTAACCTTAGATATGGCATAATACTTTGGGGAAACTCAGTAACCTTTAAAAAAGTTTTCTTAGCTCAAAAAAAATGTATAAGAGCCATATGTAACGTTTCCCGGAGAAGAGTTGCAAGGCTCTATTTAAAGATCTCACTCCGGTCACTCACATGCGCGCAAAGGTTTGAAATTTGTACGAATGTTTGCACGAATGTGAGGGACTGATAAGCAAATGGGTTCGCATATGAGTATGCAAATCTATTTGCGCGCCCCCCTACACTTCATCCATTTCCAATATAAAGAGTAGCTGGAACTACTACTATAGTACGTATTAGTAGTTAAGTTTATAGTAATTATAGTAGACGCTGCAAACTACGAAAAATGAAGACATCTATCACCTATGCAATCGTGTGCGCAACTGGTCGCACGAATGTGTGGGAGACTACGCGAATGTTCGAAGTCGCGTACTTTGATGTGCGACAAAAACCGACACAGTTTGGAAAACCACGAATGCATCAAAAACTTCGCATAATCATTTGCGAAGGTCGTCCTACACTTGTAGGTTCACGTATTCGCGCGAATGTGAGTGACCGGCATCAGTCTATTAACGTTAGCGGGAATCTATATCTATGAGGTTGGTATTTTTGTTAAAATACATATGCATCTATTCAAGATAAAAGAAGATTACTGTACATTTTTTACCAGGTCCTATGAGACTGTGGGCCCAACCGTGTAGAACTGAAATAAGGTCGCGAAATGCATATCACATTTGTATAAAAATATATAACAAATTACCACAAGATTTAAAGAACCCAATACTGACGCACTTTAAAAAACAATTATACCAGTGGCTACTCCTTAAGTACTTCTATAGTGTACAGGCACTTTTAGATAGCAACGCAATTTAATTTTGACACTGGACTATTTTAATACCAACTTTAATTTATTATAACAATACTGTATACTTTATGACAAAATGTGTAATAGTTTTAAGTAAATTAAATTTGCATGACATATGGTACACTAATAATAATAACTATTATAAAGATTCAAATTAACAGCTGACATATAAGTATTAATATGATTATAATATAAATTGACATTATGTAACCCAAAATTTGCATGCAGTCTTTATGGTAAATTGTGAGCATTAAACTGTATAGCAGTACTATATAAGTCAATTGATCGTGGTGGAAATGTGAATGAACCCATTTTTGGGCATTCTACCATCCAATTTAGTTACTACCATCAACAAAAGCCAGACCGAAAGCCAGAAATCCAAAATCCCTTCTGAAATCTACGTTGGCCGGCAACACATCGGTGATAATTTTCGTGTTACAAAAGTCAATTATTATTAGGACAGTGGTGACCAATTACATCAGGTGGTTCGTCTTGCTTGTTTGTCAGCTATTAAGTAAAGAAACTCAATTAACAGGTGAGTCGGTAGAACTACCTCTTCTTATATACCCATAAAATTGTTTAACATTGTCGCAGTCACAAATACTACAATTTAAAAGGCAGAGAACAAGTTAATCTTACTGGTCCCAGGCCCTGAATGCCTTCCTTCTTCACCGCTTCTACAGCTTTAAGGAATTCTACGTAGTCTAACGTATAGGAGTCCTTTATGAAACGCCGAACGAGCAGATTGAAGTCCTCGGGCGACAAGATGATGCCGATGAAGTGCAGAATACGGGCGAAGTGTGCAAATGTTATACGACCATCGTTTTTCGCTACCTGAAGATGCATATGAATCGCATTCGTAAAATTCAACAATAAAATATTGATTAGGACACTAGCACAAGGGTCAATAATATATACAAGCTCTGAATAGATACCTAAAGCTGTGCTTGCAATGATGTTTAATAGTAGTAATAATAATTTTACTTTAAACGGAACGATATAAATCTTTGTACTATAATATATAGTATAACTGGCATATTTATAGGAGTTGATTATTGATAAGCTTTGTCCACCAGCGTACAGCCGTATTCACAACTTGTTCGAATTTTTGGGATTGATTCATAGCCCACGGAGCATCTCGCTTTAACGGCGGTATATTCCACGTTTGATAAGCAGGCCATTTAGATCAAGAAACATTCCAAAAATTTCAATAGAGCAGATGGGTTTAAATTAGCTCAAGCCAGGAATCCAATTTTGTTAGTTTGTGTCAGGAGAAAACAGCGTCACGAGAAGTGTCAATGTGAAGATGTCGTTAGTGTCGTGTGTCGTCTCAAGGTACCTAACAACGTACTACAATGAACTAGACGTAACGTTGACGGGCTCATCTGTCACTAGTTATTGTCTGTTAAATGTAAACTGTTAAGAGTTTCTCCCCGCTGCCACAGCCTTGCCGTCACCACGATCCATGTAATTGGGTCCAAATATAGGTAAAAATCACAGAAATCATCATCAAAAATCATTCAAGATCTCGCGACTTGACTGCCATTTGCCAGGCGCCCAACTCCCGCCCGGCAATACAACGGGCGCAGGTTCATCGAAAGTGCTGCAGCCGGCGCCCCCTGACACCGCTGCTTCCGTCTGCAACGCACACCCTGCACCATAGGTAAAGCCGCCTCTGATCTTTAAGAAGGCCTAGCCGCGCGTTATTTGCATATTACACAACTTGAGCAGAAGCCAATGAGAAAAGTGTCCAACCAGCTCATAATCCTGAAAGTAGGGTCTAAGCGGTATGTTCCGCTGCGCGATGGTGGCGAGCAGACGGCACAGACGGCGCGATTGCCACTCGTCCAGTGTGTGGCAGGCTGGCTCCGGCGGTGGCGGGCACGACTCCAGCAGGCATTCGGCCGATGTCTTGTCGCGACCGCCCACATCTGATAAATGTTTTCAATAGCAATGACATTCCGATGGATAATCTGGTCGTCTATATATGACGTCGAATAATATCGAATAGAAGAGTGTAGGTTAGGACGAATATTATGTCGATGTAACGGAATTATATATAAAATATTTACCTATTATATTAACCTCATGTTATTAATGCGCCAATATCGTGAGGTGTCGGAGTATATGGTTCGTTGCATTATCAGTTATTACAGCGGTGAATATTGTGTTTAGTGTTCACTCACTGGACAGCTAAGTTTTATTTGGATATGGCTGATGATGAGTTGTTGTTGTTTGTTGTGTAGTAATATCTGACATCATCTGCAACAAACACTATTCGTTACCAGTCTATATGACGATAATACGTTCTTCTTTATGATGTACCTATCGCGCTTCGTTCTTGCGGAATTTTGCAACATTAAACTACTTTATTTAATTAATAATTATAACTACCTGTCGCTACATGTTGTATACAGCTAATCACATCCACGCCGCTAGCGGCAGAAAGAAAAAGACATGCTCTAAAATGTCTTTTTAATTTCATCTCTACATATAATAACAGTAAGTTTTGGTCGTATTGGGGCGGTCTAGAATACTCGCCCCAATCCCACGCTGACAGAACAGGGTGTCGTAAGAGGCGACAAAAGCCAGCCCGCTTGGTGGTAGGGCTTCACGTAAGGATTATCTAATCAGTATTATTGATAATAATGACCTAAATCATTATTATTGGTATTTTTTTTGTGAAGCCTTCCTGGCTAGCTTCCACCCTCCTGTTTGAGTCAGCTACCGAACGACTCGTCGTGACCCAGCTGGGGGCTCGAGAGCCAGTTCTTTCTTTCTTCTTATTTCCTGGCCGACGGTGACCACTGACCATCAGATGGCTCATGTGCTTGTTTGTCAGCTGTTAACATAAAATAAAATTGATCTTAAGCTGTTCCTAATGCCACATTGGCGACTGTTGGCTTTTAAATATGAATACAATACTAATATCTTTTAACATTGCGTTACATGTTTAAGACGATAAGACGATCGGGTCTTCAAAATACGAACATTTATCCAGAGGTCTACCAAGACACGTTGATGAATTATATAATAAAATAAAATTGTTTTTGTGGTCATTTATTCAACGAAATATTAACTACAAATATGTATCGAGCAGCGAATGGGAATGTAAAAAAACAAAGGTTTATGTGTATGTAGGTATATTGTAAAGTACGTCTTGGAGTCTTTAAAAGTTCTACATTATCAGTGCTTAATAATTTTAAGATTATTGTTTTTATCCCATACTTTAATATATTAACCATAGGACGACGACATTCTCCTATGTTGTTGTGAATGTTACTGATGTATAGTATTTACTTAGTTCATTTACGTGCTGAACATTAGGAAGCAAAATACATTGGTTTTTGAAACAAATTTGTGCTGCGTTTTCTGTTTGTCTGCGAGTGTTACAGTAGTTAGTTTGTATGTAATACGTAAGTCACCTTCCCCGTGGATGACCTGACAGAGCTGGTGGTATAGCACTCGGCCGTCTTGCGCGCGGAAATAGTCCGCTAACTGAGCGATCTCCGCGTCCGAAAGGCCCACCGTAGCCCGAAGAGGACCCGCCAGCACCGATACGAACTTTGACTCTGAATATCATAGTGGAAATATTTTTACTTACATATTTAATAGTTATAACTAAAAATGCGACCAGCCACCACATATGACAACTTTGTTCAATGCAGCTTCTGTGAGCTAACAACGAAGATCTTACTGCAGGAAACGCAGAGCTACTTTAAGGTTTTTTTTCAGGAACGTGACGATACTAATGTCAGGAAGATTAATGAAAATCGTCGAAAAAGCACATCATTAATTGCGTGGAATATCAAAGTTATTCAAAGATAATGTATATTCACTTATCAATCTCTACTTTATTAATTTAGGCATCCACTTCTACACAATATTTGACTTCTACGTTTGCAGCCACGAATGAGACGGATTGGACAACAACGCATGGTTGCCAATCAAGTTGAAGGCTGAAAGGCTTGAAAGCAATCGGGTAGCGAGCGGACGTGTGCGAAACAATTTTAAATCTTACTAATAAACAAAGTGTCCTCAAGGTTACACGAGAATAAAATCTATAATGTCAGTAAAAAAGGCTACTTTCGACCACAGCGGACCCTGTTTAGAGCAGGTGAGAGAGAGACATCATCGTCGTACGTGAACGAAGCAGTGCGGGCGCGTCATTTTTTTGTAACAGCAAAACATCGTAAACAAGATAAGGCCTTCGTTATACTGCACGGGCGAAGCTATACTATCATCGCCTTTAGCGGATACTTTATTTTTTTTTTCTTTTCCTTGCTTGTTATAAAAGCTTATTACTCACAAAAACGATGAGTTCTTCTGAGACTAAAAGTGCCTCCCTGTCGGATTTGTCAAAACCTGGAATCGCTGATTTAGAGACAAAAAACGTATCTGTCCGGAAGAGGAAAACACCAGAGGACGATTTTACGCCAAAATTTGATAAATTCAAAAGGGAAATAGTTGACATTCTTCAAAATTTCACTAAATCTCAAGCAGAAAATATCAACAGTATAAAGCAGGATATTTCATTAATAAAAGATCAATTAACGGATCTAAAAGCCACAACAGATCGAATTGTAACTGAACATAGTAACTTGAAAATGAAAATGGAGAATCTTACCCGCAATGTTGTACTTACACAAGAGAAAATAAAATGTCTAGAAGATGATATTGCTTCACTGCAGAAACAACAACCAACCTCTACACCAGACCAGCATATTACATCATGCAGCCCCAGCAACGACGTAGTAATGGAAGTGAAAGAACGGATAGAGAGAAGCAAAAATATTATAATTACTGGAATCTTGGAACCACATATGACCGATATGTTAAAAAAAAGGGAAAATGACAAAGTTGAAGTTAAAAATACTCTAAAAACTATTTGGCCACATTATCCTGAACCAGAAAAAATTATCCGCTTAGGAAAATATGATGGAAAAAAGGTACGTCCACTGAAGGTTTGTTTTTCCTCAGCGGAAACAGCAAAAACAATTTTGAAAAAAAGGTCAGAAGTCAAAGATAATAAAATCAAAATTTTTTCCGACCAGACACCTATGCAATACAAATCTATACAAAATCTAAAAGAAGAGCTTAGGAAACGCAAAGAAAGTGGAGAGGAAGATCTCGTCATAAGATACATTAAAGGAAACCCTACAATTATAAATCAGAAATCAAAAAACTAGATAATTTTGAAGTTTTGAAAAGTAAAACAGATAAACTTGTTACACACAGTATTTGTAAAAGCTATGCCGAAATAACTATAAATAAAAAAACCTCTAAAATTTCTTTACACGAACATACGAAGCGTCATTACGCCGGGAAAGCTAGATGAATTGAAGTGCGTAATAAAGGCATTCCAATCAACCGTTCATATGATAGCTCTTACAGAAACCTGGATAAAAGATGAAGAAGAAGCTCAAAGGTTGACGTTACCGAACTATACACATTATTTCAACTTTAGGACCAACTCACGTGGAGGAGGGGTCTCATTTTACATTCACAATGATTTGAAGCACAACCTTATTGAGGATAAATGTGAGGATGGTAACCACTTCCTATGGATACATTTAGACACACTCTCTCTTGACGTTGGAGTAGTGTATAAAAAACCCTCATCAAACGTTACAAAATTCTTGGAGGACTATCAGATGCAACTAGTACAACGAAAGCGAGTCATAATCTTAGGGGATTTTAACCTTAACTTACTCAATAATAATGAAAAATCTGTAACAGAGTACAAAGAATTGCTCCTAGAGAACAATATAAAAATATTAAACAAAATAAGTAAAGACTATTGTACACGAGAGACAACATACTCGCAATCAATTCTTGATCACGCTTGTACGAACTTAAAAAATAATAATTTTCAAGTGACTATTTGCGACTCTTCTGTTTCTGATCATAAGCAAATATACGTGGAAATAAATAGGCCTTCTAAAGATAAAATACTACGCACTAATTATGAATCAATCGACTATTTAAAATTACAAAATCATATTGAGGATAACCCGACGATATTACTGACGGATAAATATAACGAACTAGAACCCAGACTGCTGTAAATAATCACCACTAATAAAATAAAGAAAACTAAAATTTTGAATACGCTTAGTAAAGACTGGATAAATAAGGACCTTATTACGTTAATAAATAAAAGGAACCAGCTGTGGTATGACTACAAGAAGTCACCTACCGACGAACAATTAAAAAGTGATTTTATCCAACAAAGAAGCATCGTTTTTACCAAAATACAATCAACTAAAAATCAATTCTATTATAAATGTTTCGAAAAAAGTTGCAAAAATCCACTAAAAATGTGACGATTAATTAATTCTCTTACAAATCACAAAAATAATACAAATAATAATCCTACAAAATTGGAATCTCCGCGTGGATTACTCACTGATCCAAAGGAAATTTGTGAACATTTTAATTTATTTTTTTCTACAATAGGAAGTGAACTTGCCAATAAAATAGTTAAAAAATCCCAAAATAATCTTATAAATACTACAATAAACCATAAACAATATCTTAATCTTTGAACCTACAAATTCATTAGAAATCCAAAAAATCATGAATAATCTCGACCCGAACACTAGCTCAGGGATAGATGGAGTTACTGCAAAAATAATTAAGTGTTAAAACATTTCTAGCACCAAACTTAGCAAATTGTTTTAATAAATGTCTAAAGGAGGGCTATTTTCCTGAATCTTTAAAAGTAGCAAAAGTGCGTCCCATTTTCAAACAGGGCAATAGACTAGATCCTACGAACTATCGTCCAATATCTGTACTCCCAGTTATGTCAAAGATACTAGAGAAAATATGTACTTCACCATCGACTAAGTCAATTCCTAAGTTCAAACAGCTTTTTGTTTAAAAAGCAATATGGTTTTCGACCTAAATCAAGTACGGTTTCTGCTGCAATCGATCTAGTAACAAATTTAAAAATCAAAATTGATAGTCGTCATATATGTCTAGGTGTCTTCGTTGATTTAAAGAAGGCGTTTGATACAATAAGTCACGACATACTTTTAGCAAAATTAACTTCTATTGGTATAACGGGAATGGCATATGAAATGATAAAATTTTTCCTTAGTAATAGATCTCAAGTTGTAAAAATAGAAAATCATCACAGTGAGCCTCGTTCAATAACTTGCGGTATACCTCAAGGTTCAATATTAGGCCCTTTATTATTTTTAATATATATAAATGACGTACATGAAATTGGAGTTAAAGGAGATATCACGTTATATGCTGATGATACAAGCTTATTTTACTACGGTTGTTCGATACAAAAAATCATAAACGAAGCTCAATAAGACCTACAAATTTTGGACACATGGCTACAGACTAACTTGTTAACAATCAATATATCAAAAACTAATTATATAATTTTTTCTGCAAAAAACAAAAAAATTGATGAACACACTCCGTTATCCATAAATGGTGAAGTATTGAGTAAAGTCGACCAAGAGAAATACCTAGGTCTAATTTTGGACAATAAGCTCTCATGGAAACCACACTTGGAAAAAATCCGTAATAAATTAGCTTCATTGTCAGGTACCCTCCGAGGCGTAACAAGATGTCTGCCAAAAAAGGTTCGGTATACCATATACAATTGTCTCATTAAACCTCATTTAGATTATTTAATTCAAATATGGGGATCAGCGGAAAAAACTAATTTACTAAAGTTACAAGTAGCGCAAAACAAACTTATTAAAATTCTTTTTAGATATACGTTTTTAACACCTACAGTAAAAATTTACCGTGAAACAAAAATAATGAACATCACAATATATAATAATATTCAAATAAATATTATACATGTATACTAATAAGGAAAATACTAACAAAAGACGTTCATTCGCATATAACATTTACTAAAAAGATAGATCACCATAAACGTATGACTAGAAATGCTAATAATATATGTCTAACTCAACCTAGGACAAATCGATACGGAATAAAGAATTTTCTGCATGAAGGAGCTCAACACTATAATAAACTCCCCAAGGATATTAAGGACGCAAAAACATTTACTACATTTAAAAGAATACTAAAAGACCACATTTTGAGGGACTTTCTTTAAACAAAGTAAATAATATTCAAATAAATAGGTAATAGATAAATAGAAAAACGTCACGTCAGAATTGTAAAAAAGTGTCCAGTGTTATCACATTATAGCTGTACTCATGTAACCTTATAGTAACCGATTTTATAGCTAGCAATACGAATGTAGCCTTAGATTAACCACAATGAATGACTCTTTGTTTCTTTCTGTATTTTATGCAACTACCCTGTTGTCAATTATTAAACTTGCAATTGTGTATTCTTCTCTGTAAGTGATTATGTTTGTTAATCTTTTGAGAAATAAATGTCTTAAACCGTAAACCGTAAGTTGAAGGCGATGAAATCAAATTTTTTTAAATTGTAACCCGTCACATGGAACATTCAGTAGCTGGTTGTACCTAGATAGGCAGAAAACTATTAATACCAAATATCACTTCTGTTATACTGGTAATTACAAATATACGGCCAGTATAATAGCATTTCTTCTACGAGTCGTGTGTGTAAAGATGATACCAGATATGAGAGAGTTTCCGTCCGGGTCGAGTGGCCGGTACCAATCCCATAGGTTGAGCCCCACGCGGAACGACGCCGCGCGGATCTTGTTGCACGTCTTCCACACATCCGCCATACGAATTATCTGCGGATGTCATTGGAACATATTGCTTCACAAATACTTAGGATTTCCGGTTTTAGATTTTTACTTTTACTAAGTTTTAGTTCGGTGAAGGCAGGCTGGTAACTTTACACGTATATTTCCTAAGCAGGATTGTTGGTTATTTATAAATGTAAATAACACTAACCGTGTCATGCATTGTGATCGATTATTATGGTGACCGATTCACTAGCAAATCCTCCCTGAAAATAGCACTTGAAGTAATTTTATTCTAGGTACGCATGGAATTTAGAAAATAATAAAAAATATCGTAGGCTTATTTCATCTGCCGGAAATACAATGTCAGATTTGACAACAAAATATGTGTCAATGAGTTCAATCGTGTTTTACTCAAAAATAGAATTTAAGCCAACTCGTTTCATACGGGCATAATGAAAAGTTTTTTATTTGTACGAGTGTTTGGTAATAACCATGTGTGCGAAAAAAACTCCTCAATACATATTTTAAACCAACATATATAACATCATAATTAAGAGAAACAGATAATACAAATCTATTACCAATTGTCGATTTTATTTAAATTAGAAGATATCACGTGCTACAGGTGGAAGTCCTATATTTTGATGTCTGAAAGACATTTGATAGGGTTAACAACGACATGCCACTTGATAAGCTAAGTGCACCGACTTTAACTGCAAGTCTTCTCACCTTTGTTGCTAATTATCTGCGCGATCTTCAGCAGTATGTCTTGCTAGGCCTTTAGCAATCGAGACCCTATCACACGCATTAGGGAGTCTGGCAAGGATCGATACTAGGTCTGGTCATTGTAATTATGAATGGTTTTTTCAGTCTTAAAACATGCGAAATGTCTTCTCTACGCTGGTGACTTATTTATTTTGTGTGGTGTAGTTATTTTAGGAGATTAAATCACAAAGAGACTGTCTGCTGCTTCAATGTGACATGCAATCAAATTTCAGTATAAACTTGATGGTAATGTTTCACCGAGGTCCACAACTAGTAAAGATTTATGTGGTACATTCGACTGCATACTCACCTTCCACGACGACATTAACGCGGTAGCAAGAGTCCTTTAAACGCTTAGGTTTTGTTTTGTGAAATTCCAAGGATTCAAAGAACCTGATAATCAAACTTATCTTCGGATTATTAGTCCGTAACTAATCGGAAGCGAGTTCTTGAGTATGGCATCATTATGAAAGTAAATACACCCTTGTATTAGAGCAGTTCCAAAAGGCACTCTTACGGTAGGTACCTGTACAAGCAGGCTTAGGGTTATCAATCGCTTTACCCCACTTTGTCAAGTGGAGTACACTCAATTTTGGATTCTATTTGAAGAATAAGATTCGATGGGTTATCATAAATGATGGTAAATCATCGGGGTCATCAATTAAGATGAGCGTATATAATAATACTACAAACACACGATTTTAGATAATTTATTTTTAGTTTTATATACATATGTTGGTATTATAATATTAACATTATAATACAATATAATAATTATAATACGTCTGCATCCCCTGGAGGGCCGGAAGGCAATGGCTGTTTTAGCCGTGCTTTCCAAACAAGATGGCGCCCAATAGGTTGTTTGGAGGGAGGTTGTTTGACTAGTTTTAGAATCATATCTAGCGCCATTTCTTATTGATGTAGAGATACTGTTTCGTATTTCATATAAATACTTCATCATAAATCACATCATTTGGCGACGATAACACGTAATACAGGGCTTGATTCTAGGTCCTTTCCTTTGTCTAGTTTATATTAACAATTTGCCGTATTTCATTAACGATTATGCGGACAACGTACTGTTTGCTGATGACACATATTTAATATTTACGATTAAAAGAAATAATTAAGTTTTAATAATGTAAACATGGGTTTCTCTCCGCCACCGCAGTCTTGCCATGATCCATGTAATTGGGGCGAAATATCGATAAAAAACACAAAAATTTTGAATACCCGCTACAATTAAAAGGTATAACGTCCAGGATAATAAAAGTTTAAATTATATGTAAATGATTTTAAATTAAACTAAATTTCTCTTAAGATTCTTATTGTAATATAATGTTGTTTCTGCTTTGATTCTGTAATAGTACGTAATATGTGTGTGTGTGATAGTGCGTGCGTGTGTGTGTAAATATCATTATAGTTATACTCTTTGATGAAAAACATCAATAACGTTAAAACTTAAAAAATGATTAACGGTCCAATTTTGACCACTGGGTATTAACAATATTTATACTATATATAACCAGTATTAATAATATTGTAAATTAATTGTATTTATGTTGATTGGTGTAATTGGGGTAACCTGTACCAATTAAATAAATAGTTACGTAGTATATATATTACTAACAAGCGCGGAACAGATGGCGGCGTTAGTATTCCAGGCGTCCTCCTCATTGATGACATCCATTATTTACAAGATGTACACCACGTATCGATGTTGGAACATTACAGTAAAAGCATACACAGGGCATCAATACGAGATTGTTGCACCTTTTGCAGGGGAAATGCAAACGTAATGAACTATGCCTATTTCTTATTTGACGATTGTCTAAATATTATTCTGCTTGTAGGTATTTCTTTCAATGTTCGTGTGAATATTACATTGTTATTAATTTCTTGAGAGACCACGGTAACAATGCTTTTTCTGCAACGCAAATACACAATTGCATTACCCCATATCAAGAAACCTCACCGCAAATGATTCAAAATACGACTTGCTCGCTTTGCATTTTCAGAGCTTATTGCAATCTTAAGAGTTAACGAACTAATATCGAACATGCCTCTATTGATTAGTAAGGGCCACTTGCAGTTTTTACATAGTTACTAAATACATTGTTTTCCAGTATTTAGTTTGGAGAAAAATGTTAAATACGAAGTGAAATTATAAATATAAACAAAAGCATAGGCTCGGTAAACTCGCTTGTAAACTGAACAAATTTTCACGGTTAACTTTAAAAGGAGGGAGTCAAATATTGTAGGTATAAGGTCCAGCGTCCTCCGAAAGACACCGGGTGCCGTTGCCTTGTTCTACGATCACTTGAGTGGACTGCGAGCGCCGGAGGTCTGCTTGGCCTCAGTTATGGGTAGAAATTCCACATCAAAGTAAATTTTTGTTTCAGTCTTACTATTTCGAAAACTTTTTTAGTGTACCTGTGGCAATGAAATGATACCAGAACAAAACATAGAAGCTAAATGAACATAAACAAGGAAAAAAGTTTATGACTTCCACGGCTTCTAGGTGGTTAACGGTTGTTTGAGTCCAGGGACTATTTTTATCATCTGAAAATATAGAAGTTATTACGGTGGCCTTCAACAATCAATCTGTCAATGGAACCGTTGGTACCATTCTTCTACGTTTCACTGCCTCCTGCTGATTCGAGCTATAAATCTTTCTTATAAAATAACATACATGGAGGAGCGGCTTATGAGCGAAATTTCATAGCGAGGTTTTAAGAAGGAGATGTATATTAAACATAGTTAGAATCGTTCGTACAATGGTACCGGTGGTAGGAATGTCGAGTGGGAGGTTCGAGCATGCGCTGCACCGTCGTTTCGCGACCAATGACGTCAAGGGATCGATCGGCTGGCTCGACTCCGGCCGCCGCGACCTGTCACATCTCGCACGTGAGCCCGCGGAATGTGGCCACGGCGGGTTACGTAACGCGGTAAACGACACCAGTTTTAATGTCTGAGGCCAGGGGAACACGCGCTCATGTGCGGGCTAAGCTTTAGAACCAGAAATAGCCCTTCGCAGAAAACCTCCCTTCGGTGGGGCGACAGCTGCGCTGCCACTAGACACGAGGCCTAACATGTATCGCCTCATCGACACGACCAACTCGACAGAGAACGACTAGAGCGAGTGATACATCGATAGTGTTGTATTTAGATGATATATTTTATGATGTATCGGCTTACTATTGACTTCTGGTGCGGGTGAAATCTGATGAATAGACGATAGAAGCGCTGCAACGGCTGAAAGCAATAGGGGAACTTTTTTAAACAGGTGAGTGTTACGGTGATCGTAAATACTTGCTTTTAAACCAAATAATGAGTTTTACTTTGGATAATTATTTAAAAATGAATAATTATTTGACAAAAAAAAGGAAATTAAATCGATCACAATTATATGTCAACGGTTGTCTCATATATTAAATGAGATGCTGTGGCTTAGTTTATCAAATCGGACCCAATTTGTTTGCCTCCCAAAGCACTCATTCACATAAATTATTTTAAGAGATATTATTATTTTAAGAGAGAGAGCAACGGAGTGCATGTTGGCAAATGTCATAGCCACTCGAACTCCAACCTTTAAACAACCTTCGTCTACAACCTTTTCAACAATTTATTTTTAATGAGCCAGCGTCTGAGGCTGTTCCTGGATGTTGATGGCTGCACGAGCCATGAAGGAGATAATTCTCTTTCCCTACTGTCGTAGATGCTACTTGCTCCTTGCCTTTGACTTGTAACTCTAGGGTTTGACCATCGTGGAGTAAAAGTTACAATATGAATTACGGCTGGTTGGCGTAAGATATTGAACAAATTCAACAGTCAGTTTATCGTTAAAGCGTTGAGGACGTTTAGTGTTGTAGAGTTAGTAGTTTATCTTTCATTCTTCAAGAGTGCTATACAGTTATGATCTTTTTAATTACATGTATCTACCCTCCCCTTTTTAACGTATAGAAATATCCGCTTGGAGTTAAATGATTCATCCTGTTCGCAGTTCGCAGCATGTTCATCAGAAATACGTAGTTACTCTTCGTAGAATTGTAATTCAAAGGCTGGTATGGCTTGTATATAATTCTATATAATACATATCATATAGTTTGTACTGATGTGTGCAAATTTTAGATTGGTTATGCATTGCAATGGGCACGTAACATGCACTGTACGTCTCTTTGCTAATATTGTGACAATCCATGTATTGGGAGGAGACCCAGAAGAAAATGTAAATGTAAAAAATTGTGGCTGAAGTCGAAATATCTGTGAAACATTCTCGAATCTTGACTAACACATTAATCGCCAGTTTTCGGGTTAACCCTAAAAAATCCCCATTAGTTTTGGCACTATAGTTCCAGAATGTTCTTCTTTGTGTGTCTAGGAGAATTGAGATTTGGTGTGGACATTTCAAATAAAGTTCAGTTCTGAGACTGATTGGTTAGTACGGCCCAGTTGGTTCTAAAGAAACTATGAGTGTAGTTGATAGTATCAGGCTTTATATTTGCAAAGTAAATTACTACTAATTTAATAAACTAGGAGTGCTCAACATAGCTAAGTGTTAGTTCATGACAGATGCTACTTTATAAAGGACAATTTCGACTGCAATAAGAAGTACACCTCCCAATTTTGTCCAATAAGAAGTAACAACAAGTCACAATTCTACCAGCAATTAGATTTATGCACGATCACATGCGTTTTTGAATCGCTTGGTTTGCATAATTATGGTATTTAGGTTTGTTTTATACTTCGACACACAACACTATGTAAAACTATGTTTCACGACTGTTATCTGAATATCACTCCGTCACCATAATCGAAACAAAAAGCATAAAAACCGCGAGTAAAAGATCCTCTTACCTCGCACCGGTTCTGTCAAGATTAAACTGGGTGGGATAGATTTCAGCATCCACCAACAGAAGGGCGATTCGCCATAATCTCACCCGTTGTTTTGTTGGTATGTTGGAAACCCTTACATGCCGTGTGTTTTCACAGTGTTGTGATATAAGTTCCATAAAGCAGCTATCACTTTATTATCGGCGCTGGTGGCGCCGTTGGTGATAGCAATGCAAATAAGGTACGAAGATCGACTACCATGAGGTGGCTCGTCTGCTCATTATCGAGCTTAATATATAAAAAGCACAAAATGGGTTGTATATAAAAAGCACGAACCGCTAAGCATGCTTTATTCACTGCAGATATAGTCAATCAGCAAAGATGATCAACATAGCGGGTGTGATCTCCATCATCCTGTTCTACGTATTGATCCTGGCCGTGGGCATCTGGGCGGCCCGTAAGAAGCCGCCGGGAAATGACTCCGAGGAGGAGGTTATGTTAGCTGGACGGTCTATTGGGCTCTTCGTGGGTATATTTACAATGACAGGTAGGCATAACACACAAATTCATTCACTCGAGTACCAACTAAAGTAGTTGCCGTGAAACTTAGATAGTGGATGCAGACAATAAGCACGCAAATTCAAGTTTCGTGGCTAGCAATCGTAACAAATGAAAACTTTGTGAATTTACCTGAAACTTGACTGAATGGAGATTTATTTAAATAATTATATATGTAATACATAACGCTGTTGATACGATTTTATTCCTATGATAAGGTAACGATGACATAAATAAGTACACGATGTTTGTCACAACAGTATTACAAAGTCAATATCAGTCAGTTTACAATTAAACAAATTATTAATAATGATCAAACTGTAAAAACAATATCAATTTCATTTATATATCTTAATATAAGTGATATTGTTGAAGTGTTGTAATGTGAATGGTGAGTCATTGTGTGTGTGTGATTGGCAGCGACGTGGGTCGGGGGAGGCTACATCAACGGCACGGCGGAGGCGATCTATACCAGCGGCTTGGTTTGGTGCCAGGCGCCTTTCGGATATGCCCTTTCCCTTGTTTTCGGTGAATATTATTTTTATTAGCCTCAATTACATAACATACATAATTTATGTCATATATCATGTTTACATAACATTATTTTGGAATATTAATTTGCTAATTCGAATAGTGAGAGTGGAGCAGCTCTCAATTATTGGTGGTAACATTTCGGAGCTGTCGCAGACTTTCGGAGGGAGTCTCATTAAAAGTGAAATAAGTCAAGTAACGTAAACTTTATTGCACAACAAACTTTTCATATTTTTCAGTTAATTTGAAATATACCTTTTAAGCGGGGGAGGGGGGTCTTGACTCTTTATTTGACCGCCCCTGTTAATATTGGGTAACTTTACCTTGATTATTATTATTAGATAACTTAAATTTTACTTGCTTAAATGTCAAACCATTGTCATACTTACAAACACCACAGCCTAGCTGACCTTTTTTAACAGTAGGTCAAGCGAAACGTCTATGACATAACCGACTCGTATGGGACGTGCGGGATGGAGGGTAAGGGTAAGGTAAGGGGTACAACATACATACACATCACCTGCTCTGTAACTGTATATTTTGTTATAGTAATTATTTTGTATCGTATGACAACCCTAGCGAAGTGACGTAGTGTTCAGATGGTGTCGACTTATCTTCGGCTCTCAAAGGCGAAGGATCACTGTGCTTACTGCTAAACGGATAATGATGAGTTCACAAGGTATTCTCATATTCATTCTTTCATTGTTACATCAAAGTAACTGTGTATGCTCCAGGTTGACTACTTCATACTCGTATTAAAGGGATTAAAATTTCACTTAACACTTCAATTTAACATTCAGTATTCTGATTTCAAAATTCAATATTCTGTCCGTTATTTTCATAGTGATTATGAGTTTCACATGAAGTTGACGTGTAAGGAGGCTGTTTCTTGTTGCACTTAATGCAACCTGTAACCATCGTGTGTGGTTGACTGGAGGAGAATAACATTAAACCGGCCCATTGTAATGTAATTTCTAAGTTTATAAAAGAGCGTAACTAAATACAAACTAATGAAAGAAGTGAATGTATTTATTAATTGTCATAACATACATCATGACAGCTGGATGGATGGTTTTTACTATTTTTTTAGTAAATATAACAAAGCGAATATTGTGACGTAAGTAAAGAAGAATCATGGACATCATATTACATTACATCTAAATAATTTAAGTATAATAAACTACACGTAATGTCGACACAGTCAGATGCTGTCGTGTGGTGAGAACGTCACTCCTTATACTCCTATGTAGAGTTTACAAGTTGACGTTATGTATAAATCTAGACTTATTTCAACACTTTTTACTCTGAACGGTGCCACAAATAACATCGTTTATTTTAAATTCAATAATTCTGTAAAGGCTTTTGTGCTCTGCTCGTCGTGACCCTCGTGCTAGCCGAGCTGCCTGTTCGCGGCACACGGTCTATTGTTTCAGAAATATCTTTTATCTTCTGTTTTGTCTCGATAATAATATTAGATGTATATACCATACCTGTAAGAATCCCTAAATTGTCGACTTAAGAAAAGAATTAAAGCGTTCTGCCACACTGTATACGAGTGCGATTTGTCGATCTTTAAGTACCATGATAACACGGCTCAAGGAAACACGTAACATTATGTAATTAATGGTACTACAGACAACAGAGTTTTATTTCTCTCCCTTCTGCTAAATATAAAATGGTTATGGATGAGAGAGATCTCATTCGAATACTTCTTCTCATATACACGCTCTTAGAAGTACTTTCAGACACGTTGTCATGGTAATCAATAGAGTTTATGCGAATTTTGTTCCAAGTTGTTTTGGAACCAGACCTGTATCACTTCCACCATGCAACAAACGTGACGTCATCGAAATGTTACCGCTCAAGAGGAAAACGGTAATAGCGAGCCAAGTAGATAAAAACTGCACCAGTTTTTCAGCAGGGATGGCTGGTTTTCTTGGACTCAAAGTAGAGGGAAGATTTTAAATTGAATATTTTAAATTTATGACCAAGTACTGTATTACAAGTCACCGTGTGGATGTAGGTGGCATTTTCTTCGCGAACCCGATGCGGAAGCAGGGCTACGTGACGATGTTGGACCCGCTGCAGGACTCTTTCGGCAGCCGCATGGGCGGTCTGCTCTTTCTGCCTGCACTCTGCGGAGAGGTTTTCTGGGCGGCGGGCATTCTTGCTGCCCTCGGTAAGTACTCCTTTCATCTCATATAAATATATATAGTTTTTTAAAGAAACAATGGGCTAGTTTTTTAAATTCAATATTAATTGAATTAAGGACTTCTGATTTTCCTAAATATACAAGTATATGTTTAATTTTTAAATTAAAAAATCTGATAAAATGGATAATGGATGAATAAGTTGTTGCACCCGAGCATCGATTTTCCATATGAAAAGGTTTTATTTTGATTGAGTATTGTGATTGTGAAGCTTCTATCTAGCTTTTATGACACCACAGGTTTGTTAGTAGAAGTATTAGTAATATTGATAGTGAATGCCGTCGTACTTCAGAGTGACACCTCGTTGTAGCAATGTGTACGGGCCACAGTGTTCACTCAATACCAGGTGGTGTAAACGTGTCGTTACGAGTACCTTTAGTATCTATTTTATGACAGTTTTACAACTGATTATTACTTATTCATCGCGTTTATTTGTGTTGTATGTTCACGTGAAATATGTACCTAACTTCAACGTGGTGTATAGCTAAAACGAAAATAATATGTGCGAAATGTTACACTCCAAAATTAATTTTGTTCATTTATATTGAGTAAACTCGACGCTACGTGATCATTACGGAGCGTTATGAAGTTTTGAATTGAATATTTACTGAATCTGAATGGCAAGTCCGTTCACTCGTGTTGGAGCTTTTTTCCAGTACAAGCAATTCCTGTGGTTGTCCCCGTGTTTTACGTTGCGTTTTTTAATAGATGTGCTGATGAGTTTCTTTATGTTTCTTATCCTCAATGTTAAAGAACCTTTTCGTAACGGTAGTAAAAGCAAAAAATGATGTGCATAAGTGTTTTTACAGAATATCTAACTGATTAAATGATTTTGATATTTGACTTTTTATTTCATGTTCTCAAAATTACGAACATACTTGTGTTTCATTGGCGAGTTTTCAAGAATATCATGGTTTTATAATTTTGGTATTTATGTATATTGCATAAGGTCAAATAGGTTGAAGAGCATCCAGTTAAATATTCAGACTCGTCTGTGGTCGCCAATCTCCATTTATATCCATGAGAGGAGCTTAAAATGTCTGTGTTATATTTCAAAGGTAGGTAGGATAGGACTACATCCACCGTCAAAACCGTTTTTTTATGTTATTAGCCGGCAAACGAGCAGCGAGCCACCTACTGGTAAGTGGTCACCGTCGCCCGTGGACATCGGCAAGACCGAAGGTATCACCGGTGCGTTGTCGGCTAGGAGATGAGAAGGTACGAAAGAAAGTGCTGGCGCTCGAGCCCCCGGCCGGAACACGAGTCGTTTGGCGGCTGACTCGAGCAGGAGGGTGGTAGCTAGCCAGGCAGGCTTCGCGGAAAGATAATAATACCAGTAATAATATTAATGACTTAATAGTAAGACTGATAATATAATCCTTACGTGAAGCCCTACCACCAAGCCGCCTGGCTTCTGTCGCCTCTTACGACACCCTGTTCGGCCAGCATGGGATTGGGGGGAGTATTCTAGGCCGCCTCAATACGGCTGAGTATAAACCATCGCAGTGTACTTTGGTACAATTATAAAGTTATTTGCCGCATTATTAGCGCAACGAAGAAATGATATCTTTATTGATATAGGTATCAGCCTTGTATTTATGTTGTCGTTGCGTAAATAGTAAATTGTGATTGATAAAATGAAAAGGGTTGAGGGTTTGGGAGCGTGTCAGAAATTACGATCGCCGATGGGCGATTTCCCTTAGTGTTACGGTCGGGGTCCGATTCGCCATACGGCGATTAAAAATACATGTTTTTTCCAGGTTGCAACATTTTATACTTATTTATTCTTATACTTTCCGAAATAAATATATAAATAATTAATTCATGTAACATGTAATTCGTTTTTTGTTAGTCTGAAGTACCTATAATAGATTAGGGGGGAGCTCGGTGAGTCGCATATCGGTCACGTTGCTCGATAGACCTTGTCAACCTGAATTTACGAAGGAAATAAGTGGTATTAAGTGTGGTGACATAAGTGAATAGTTATACAATAAATGTAGATTTACATGAAACAATAACATGCCGAGGCATTTCGGTTTTTAAATAAATGTAGGTTTTTGCATATCTTCAACATGAAAGCGCTCATTGTGCATTTAGGATTTGATTTGAAACGGTCGGGGTGGGTGGAGAAGGGCAAAGGTCGCGCCCCCGATCTCAAGTTGGATTGTGAACGTTACAGCTATTCTACGTTGTACGTTGTGGTATGCAGTTCTGTGTATATGCGAACCTCCCCCGCGTCGTTCCAGCGCCTCACAGAGACGGTTGTCATATTACAGAACTTCTACATTTAAACCTTGACTATCGATTTTCTTCGTATGTAAGTAGCTTTTAGTTATTTTGAAACGTTTATTGTCGGAATGATAAGACTTTTTACATAGTTCCAAACATGCGATGAAAAAACCGATCACTTACGGAATCACTCGTGAATCTCTGTCTGCCTTTTCGACTATCAGGAGATATTTTCTATGAAAGTAATTGATGGACATAGTTGATATAAGACATTCGAGAAATA
>PDGT01000141.1:75751-146083 GCA_003671415.1 Megathymus violae | reverse complement strand
TGTACCAATATACGTCATTATCAATAGTCTATAGGAAAGCTTAAAGAATAAGTCCAAATTTCCATTGGCATTAGAAATCAGGTACCTACACTGTATATATTTATAATATGTGAATCTATTCCAGAACTCCGAAGACTTCATCGGTTTAATTAGTTAATAAAACATCCCTTTTATTTTGTACGGTTGACTCTTCCTCAGATATGGAGTAACTTTTGTTCTCATAATAGTAGTGGATGTTTTGCCTGTACTGATAACCACACCACTGCTGGGATGGCGCTGTTGTTAAATCGGCTGTTTACCATGAATTTGTAGTCAATATTCATAAAAGTATTGCACATGCAATTGTGCAATGTCACGATTTCATATCACTGAACAGAGATAGATGAGTATTTGTGTAATTCATTGTAATTTGAAAGTTTTATATTAATTAACCCTTAATTTTAGCATTCACTTTTTATAATGTAGGCTATGTTAAATATATAATTTCTAGATGCAATTTCACAAAAGTACATTATTAATATCGTTCGCTGTTGTACTGTGCGTAGGTATCCTCATTCGGCGTGTGTGGGTTCGGTTAAATTCCAAAGTTGTTTTAGCCGAATACCTTAAGGTAGCCTTAAGGATTCATAGGGGATTCAAGACGTTACTTGTCAGATATCCGATATAGCTTTTGGCAAAAATATTCAAAAATAGATCCTATCCGGCCTTTTCCTGTGACTTTATATTTTATCAACGTTTTCAACCTGCTCCAGAGCCATCAGTGAGGAACTGGTGTATCATAACGGGCTTCCCTACTCGTACGATATAGGGAGGGCTAACATACGTGCCAGGTTGAGGTAATTGTACTCGTACTAGAGGGATGTAAGTAGCGGGGCCTCCACAATGTTCTGGGGTATTTTTTAGAACATCGCATCCAAGCGGAAGACTTTGTGGCTAACACTCGTAGAGTCTACTCATCCTCGTGATGCTCTGTTTCTGAGTGAAACACGTGTTGGTGACGGTATGTATGTTGGTATATACTTTTATTTATCATAAATGCATGTTTTCCTTTGTGGGAGGGAGGGAGGTTCTATGCATGCATAGAAGTTATACCATCATACATTGTGGTTGCGGATTGATGCAAAGTAAATTAATACTAATTTAATAACAATGAATTTCCGCAATGTTACGCCTGAAACTATCAATTACAAATGGAAGACGTTATGGTTCCACAAGCTTTCTAGGTGAATAGAATCAACCAACCATCCTATGAGACAGTTACCGTCCTTAAGGTACGTTTTACGATATTAATGTGAGGAGTGACTGGCGTAGAAGTCTGTTCGTCCCTTTTGGTTTAATGGATCGTCATAGAATTTTATTTTGCAAGAAAAGTAGCGTATTTATTTTATTATAAAATCTATCCAAAAAGTTTTAAATCGTAAATCTATTTTGTTTAACGAGGGTAGGTACTGCCAGGCGACTTGGCCCGACGAGAGCTAGCGCGGTAACCATTCAGCTAGAAATATGACGGCGCTTTTCCGAGAAAATAATTATACTATTAGTTATTATACTTAGAATTTCATTAAAATATATTATTTGACAGTTTTGTATTTTGTATATTCTGTTTCAAGAGTCGTGGACTACTTAGAAAAGTGTGTTGTTCCTATAATTAAAAACTACACGAAGGACAAATAGAAAAATAAGCATTTTTTTAAGGAAAAATGTTGATGAAAATAAATTGCTCCTGAAAATATTTTCATAAATATACATTTGATTTGAATTTCAAACATATTAAACCTGAGTCAGGATAGACGAATTTAAAAAACGCCAAACTTATTTTGCGTTTTAGCGTCGAGTTTTCATTGCACTACAACACTAATAAACACACGCAGTCGCACTTGTTAATGGCAGGTATTTACAACGTAGGGAGATAACTCTTTGTTATTCCAGATCCAAAAATTCCGCGGGCAGGTCTGCTTGATATTTATACAAATTTCCGGACCTTCTAAAACTTTCTACGCCATTCGCGTCAATATCCTAGGAAAGCAATAGAACATTTATGAACCGGGTAATAAAGAAAACGTGTACGAGATATTCGCCCTTTTGCACTAGTTAAGGGCGAGAATTGCTTAAGGTGCTTGAAGTAGTTCTCATCAGGACCTGGTTTTTCACCGAATCTACGCATACCTTCACTTTCTTTTAGTGAGCAGCCAGGCGCCAATGGGT
Organism: Megathymus violae; assembly: GCA_003671415.1. Lineage (NCBI taxonomy): Eukaryota > Metazoa > Arthropoda > Insecta > Lepidoptera > Hesperiidae > Megathymus > Megathymus violae. The sequence continues at coordinate 143,878 of PDGT01000141.1, read as the reverse complement.
CTTCAGACCTGTCACAGATGTGTTAGAGTTACTGATTAACTTGGTCTGAGTGACTCCCGAGGATTTTCTGTGTCAAGAGTAGAATGAGCATAATACATCACAAGTAGTTAGCACCTGAGAGCATAAATTGATATGTCCCATGTCATCTATCTGGGGATCGAACAAGAAGCCCTTCACTGGGCAGACTAGGATCCCTAATCCTCCTGAGCCACGGAATAATTTGCCATTTTCGCACCGGGGAAAGATATATACTGCAACTTCTATGTATTTCGGTGTACAACTCGCACGGCATGCAGCATTAATGAACCTTATATTTTTTTGTCAATGATTCAACTATTATAGGAAGTGTTATTGTTCGCAGGCGCTACCCTGGCCGTAATCATCGACATGGACCATCGCACGTCAGTAATCTTCAGCGCCTGTGTGGCGGTGTTCTACACCCTGTTTGGAGGACTGTACTCAGTCGCGTATACTGATGTCATCCAGCTGTTCTGCATCTTCATCGGCCTCTGGATGTGCATTCCTTTCGCATGGGCCAATGAGCACGTGAAACCACTCAGCTCGATGGAGGTGGACTGGATAGGGAGGGTCGATCCTCAGTACTATTGGTTCTACTTCGACTACGGCCTGCTTCTGATTTTCGGAGGGATTCCCTGGCAGGTGACAGAGCCTTTTTCGAAAAGGTAACATTTTGGTACCATGATTTCCAAGGAAGAAGAAAACTTTTAAAGTTTTGTGCATCATCACATAATTCCCGAATCGAACATTTTATAGACCTATACTTTCTATTTAGTTGCGTAGGTGCAAAAGTCTGATTTAGTGAGACTGATATATTATTGCCCACAGGTATACTTCCAACGTGTGCTGAGCAGTAAAACGGCGGGCAGAGCGCAGGTGCTCTCTTACGTCGCTGCCATCGGCTGCATCTTCATGGCTATCCCGCCTGTGCTCATCGGCGCTATCGCTAAAGCCACAGGTTAGATTTTAATAAAGAAATGCGTATTTTCATGCAATTACCTAAATATATAGTGCTATCCATCTACAAAGGTTTGCTAGATTGCTTGCTTCATTACTCCAATAATATTATACGTTGAACTACATTTTAAGGACAGGATAGAAAATTCTGACAGACACATATGAAATAATATAATGATAAGAATTTGACAATTATGAATTGGCACTCTGCCAGATGAACCTACAGCGGATAGATGAGGTATTCCGTTTTTAATTAATTCTACTCATTCAAATGAAACAGCGCACTTTTAAATCTCCGCAATCAGCAAATTTCACTGAATAAGGTTTTGATGTGACGGAAAGTATTCCTACTTTAACTTCTTGAAACACGGAGATATAATCGTTTTAAAAGCTTTTCAAGAGTACATAAGTATTGTTTGTATAACGGTTTGCGATTGTAAAGAAACATCACTCAATTGGATAAAGATTATTACGATTATATAGATATTGAGCTGTAGTGAATCTGAAGCACTTTTTACACACATTCTATTTGTTTAATATTAAATTGTCATCGATAACATACATACTTTTATTATTATGTACAAATTAATTCTTAAAGTAAATATAAAATTGTTAAGAGACACAGAAGAGCGGAACCTCTTGAGATATGCGTCATCATCTTTTATATGCCTATCAAGATTCCCAAAGAAATAAATTGTGCAAAAAATTATGTTTTCAAGTGGTTTTCGGAGAGTCACAGAGCTATCAGTAAATAGCGTCTTGCGTCTGAGTTTAGTAAATACTTTGCTTGCCATCACTGCCGCTTTCGGTATCTGAAGCTGCCTGTATCTGTAAAGATTAAGAACATTTTGGTTCTTTAAGAACATACTCGGGGATTTGTTATCATTGAGATATGATCATTTTAGTCATGATGTTTAAATAAAACACATAATTTATGTGTTAAGCCGACATTTGAGTAGCGTAAAAATGTGGAATAAAAATTATAAGACAATGTTTTTACCTACAAATTATGGACATCCTCCTTTGTGGATGTGGTGGGATGGCATGGTGTGACTTGGAGTCAGATACTTCGAAACATCTTTCGGTTGAAACCACAAGATTTGAAACCAACTTTTTACTGGTTCTGCTACTTTCTGGTCAAAAAATATTTATAGTTAAGAAATTAACTACACACATGCAGCTAAAGTCAATAAAACCGTTTCCGGAAAAAATACTTCAATAAAAACAATGTCATTCATTGATTTGTCAATTTCCAATTAATAATGGTCTTTCCAACAGCATGGAATGAAACCGATTTCGGTGGGGAGCTGACAGAGAACGGCGAGCTGACCTCAGATCAGACCTCGATGATCTTGCCCATGGTGCTGCAGCACCTTACACCCGACTTCGTGTCGTTCTTTGGGCTGGGTGCAGTCTCCGCCGCTGTCATGTCCTCCGCAGACTCAAGTGTGCTCAGCGCTTCATCTATGTTCGCCAGGTAGGCTTCGATCTTACTCTTCGAACTCAGGGTTTTGTGGCCGGAACACGTTTTATAATAAAGACAGAATATGTATCACAATAAAACCGAAGCTTTTGCGTTGCAAAGTTGTAATAAGTCAGTACTATTCGTAATTCGAATTAGCAGATTAAACATGCCTTTGACAAAAATAAGGATTTTATAGATTCAGTTTTGCTCATGATATTTTTACAAAATAATAAATATATTTATTTTAATATGCATAAACTTCGACAAATATGGTCCTAATTATTATATCCAGGAACGTGTACAAGCTGATCTTCAGGCAAAATGCGTCAGAGATGGAGATCATCTGGGTGATGCGCGTTTCTATCCTGATTGTGGGGGTGCTGTCCACCATAATGGCGCTTACCATTCCTTCTATTTACGGCCTGTGGTAAGTTTATCTGACTCGTATTGTTTTCGTTTAGCGACATTGAGTTAAAAGCAAGGAATTGCATAGATCTTAAGTCGGAGCAACAAGTCTGGTGTTGAATGTTGACAGTTGTTAAGACTTGTGGAAGACTTAGGTAGTTTAAGATATTTGGGTTGACCGTTGTCCCCGATTGCGTTCCGCTCCTAGTACATATGTAAAGTAAATTGAGTTTTTTAGTCGTAAAGTATTGTATGTAGTTGCGAATTATTTTAGAGGTCGTCGAAAAACTGATTCGGAATTTTTTGGTGGTCTTTGTGCGTTTTTATACTAAAATCTCACATTTAATATGCTTCAATTGTTTATAGAAATATTTCAGTAACGTGTTTATCCTAATTTACTACATGTTATAAAAGGACATTTTTATGAACTACTTATAAATGATGACTTTGTCTTAGTGTTCACCGGAGCCAGTTCCGTATAAATTAGTTAAAAATACCCCCATATTGTATTTAAAATATCTGCAAAGTTTCTTGAGCTGTTGTTCTTTCTCCGTGACAAATGACGAAAAATCCTTTTGGAAGTGTTGATATCATCAACATTTGTCTATTGAGAGTACCGTAACGTATAGTATTGTATTCCAGTAAGACAAATCTGCAGTAGCACGCGAATACAATGCATCGTCAGTGGTCGGTGTTTCGGGACCTGTACTGTAACTATTTAAAATCGATGTGGCTGTTGAAAGGGTCACTTTAAAATGACGTGTGATAAATATTTCTTAACAAATAAAGTAACATATGAAGTTATTTCGTTATAAATATCAATGTACTTCATTAACTTGATATTGAAGTCGTCCGTGGCTATCGTAGGTCCTGCATGGGCTTCGTGAATGTACGTTACAGACTGTTGCGTAACGTCAACAGTGACTCTGAGAGCCTCATTCCGTCGCCAGAAGGCTTTATGGCCCATTACGACGAATGGTCGCATCGAGGTATAGATTTTGCAACACCGTCTTTACTAGGGTCTATGATCTAGCCCTGCCCTGGGCTCCAGATCACGAGGATTGAACGACTATTTAATAATGTTGTTATAATAAATTTATATATTTAACTTCAGGGAGGCCTAAGAATTATTCCTGCTACTATCCTATTAAGGAGTCGTTTCAACCAATCCTATTGTTCGATAACAAGGATGTTGAGATCCGCAACAAGTTTTTCTATCTCATACATGGCATACGTCTGTCATACATTAGTTATACATCAGTGACTGACTTCAACCAAAATGATATATTTGTCGTATATTTGCAGTTGCCAGCCGTATCATAACATAACAATCACCAATTATCAATCATACGTACTATGACACAATAATTTAATAAATCCATTTGATATGAGTTATCTATTGTGTTACTTGACTTGATTATTATTATCTTTGATTGGTGATAACTTGAGATTCTGACATTAGTAACAATTAAATTTAGTTTCAAACGTCAATAACGATTAGATAAAATAATACCGATGAAAGTTATAGTACCTAAATTATGAAAACCTATAATTGCACAACATTTAGGATTTACAATCTGTGTTTCATAAAATACGGTCTAGTAAGTATAAGTAAGTTTCCCGATGGTTGTCGGCAGTACAGTTGAGGTGCACCACCAGAACTCGGACCAAGTGACGCTGCACATTAGCATTATGTTATAATTAAGCACGTATTCCAAAGAAGCATTACAATGTGACGAATGGTTTTCATTGTCGATAATGTACCACATTCGCCGCTCCGTACAGCTGTAATAATGTTACGACACTAGCATCACGTCAATGCGAGAATATTCGCACTGGCCATTGCCATCATTTTATTGTACTCTCCGCGCTCGTGATGAGTGCTCGCACGCGCGCTAATGTCCGCTGAATGTTTTCCCCGTTCTTGTATAGTACAGTTGAATAGTGGCTTTTCTTGGAAATTTAATTTTTGTAGATTTTTTGGACACAAGAATATTAATAATGGAGTATTAATAATGGGACAATTATGGAACTTTGAGAATACCAGTTGGAATGTAATAACCTCATAGTCCGTTTAATTATAGTGATTGTAATATAACAAATAATGGCAAAATGGTTTACTGTGATCGGTGGCGGCTCGCGTCAGCGGTTCGCACGAACACTACGTCATTGATCGATTGTAATAACTATGCGTTCGTTTTGTTAATAAATGTATTTAATGATAAAACGATTGATGAATCATTTCGACTGCCTCATCCAAATCGACAAACACGATTGTACTATCAGCGGTATCAGTGATGACTATTGGCCTGTATCATCGATACAGAATGTCCTTAATCCGTTCGTTTACAACCAAACGGAGATCCTATCGATAACCAAATCTGCGAGCAAGTACCTTTCGGCACCGAACCGCTGCGACGTTTCATTGAAAACATCTCGAGTTGTGTTGCTACTTTATAGATGAAACGGAACGAATGAATGAATTAAATAATATTTATTTGAAGGTGGGTTTTACAAACACTTTTCGAACGTCAAACTACGCCACGCTTCAACAAATTCCTACCGTGAGCGGTCCCGGAAGAAGAAGCGGGAAGAAATCTTATCTAGGATGATATTTTGTAGAGTTTGAATTGAACTCAGTCGGTTAATGAAAATATAAATGAGAGGTAAAAAGTATTAATTCAAGCTATAATAACGAAAATATAGTTTGACTACTAATATATGGGTGAATTGTCCTGTGTGCGAAACGTGACATGAATAATAAATACGAATATTCTAATTTTTTTCAATATGTACATATAAAAAGGTTAAATAATTTTAAATAGGTGTTTAATAAAGTACACTACAGAAATGTTTCATAAGATTAAAAGCGACAGGTTTTAATTAGGCAGAGTGTGTACATGTTCAATGTTTAATTTCACCGGTGCAGGTCGAACGGTCCTTTGACGAAGTACTATCACAAACATTGTACGGTCGTGTTTTTGACGGGCTTTGACGTCTTTTGATGTGCTACGAGTTGATTGTTGATTGATAATGGTTCTTTGTGCTGTACATATACTTAATAAATTCGGTGTTATTATTTGATACAATTTATGGGTACGTCCATAGTCATTTTTCACTTTTGTTAGGTTCGATTTACTATAGCACCTTTTCGAAATGGTAGTAAAAGCAAAAAATTATGTACATAAGTGTATTTACAGAATACCTACATAATTAACCGGGACCCTGCCTGCCGAGTGAGGGTTCTCGGGTTCGATGCCCGGCAGGGGTAGGCATTTAAGTGACAGGTGTTTGTAATGTCATATTTGTATACATCCATGCCCCTTGCAACTCAGGGAATTCTAATGTAGAGAATAAATTTAAAATTACAACCCAGGCTTCCGGGGTGTGAAGTTGAATTTCAAATCATTTAGGACCATTAAACCGATGGTTAGAATGAGGCAAACATCTGCTGTTAGATGTCATGTTTAGTGTGCGCGCCGATCCCATACGATCGTGTCATCAAGCCAGAAGCAACTCTGGTCCTTGGGGCGTCACGCTCACGTATTACTATGAGTATATGTTGTTAATATCGGTGCGCGGCGGCTGCGCCCTTCGGGAATCTAACAGATGAATCTAGCTAATGACAGATGTGAAACGTGGCACGGATATTAAATTGATAATTTGTGTATGATGATGATTTAAGATGTTTTGGAAGCCGCACGAATTGCTATAGTTACGTTGTTGTTTTGTGGTTGGACGTTTGGAGTGCACGCATCTTGTTCGACGAGGGTGGACTGAGTTAGTACCCCGTATAGGTGGGCTAGTTCCTCACCGTCGTACGGGAAATCAAATGCATGGTGTGAACATGTCGTGAATTAGTTATTTACTACCTTGGACTGAAATTGAAACGTAATTTTTGCGAATCAGTGGTAGTATTTGTAGAACGGGTCAAAAAATTTGAAAAGTTTCTTTTCATATGACATTAAGTGTATTCTATTTTTAGTATCTTTATATCCACAACTACATACACTAGACCAGAGAGACCCAAACTTATTTTTCTGTTAGACCACTTTCAAAATTTTGGTGGTTAAGGTGGACCCACTGCAGCTACATTTCTACTATATTCCCAAAATTTGACAAAAAATGTAAAGATTAGATCTCGTTCCATCCACGAATTAACAATTTCCGAAAAAAAGTGAGAATTGATTGGTTAATTAATTGATTGTGCTGTGTGTGGATGTCAAAAAAGTAAAGTTGATCAATCAAAAAAGTGATTCCATTCAATTTCACTTTTTTGACATCTACTCACAGCACAAGGAACCAATCAATCTTACTTATTTTATTTAGAAAACTCCTCTTTCAGTGTGGTAAAAATAAAAAGAAAAATAATATATTTGCTTGTGTTATTTATTAAAATATGTATTATTATTACACAATTACTCAGTCGAAAATTAAACATTAATAATTTCTACAAGGACAATCACAAAATAGTCATAATTTTAATGGGATGGATGTACTTGATGGGTTGACAGCAAATTATCAATATTTGGCTTCAGTTTTGTTAGGAATAACCGCAAATCTCCCCGTTCTGTGATATTCAATTTGCTTTCTTTTTTTGTTAAAAGGTTTGTAACGACACAAAAACTTTTTTCGACAAGATATGACGACGGAAACGCTATCAAAAGCTTTCTCGCAATTCTCCAGAGACCAGGACATTTTTCGGCAGGATATTTACCTGCAATGTTTGATATCCTCCTTTAAATTTCACCTTCAGCTCCTCATTAGTGCTACATTCGAGTAGCTCCTCTTGTAATATCACATTCTCCACTTCCGTTTCATCAAATGGATTTATAACCCATGGTGGTATTTCCATCGTCAGAATATCTTCAAATCTGATTTTGAAGTCATCGTGCAGGGCAATTAAATGTTGAACGTATGTGTGAATATCCTCATCACGGCATTCTACCTGTGTCAAATTTGCAAACTGAAATTACACCCTTTGCTTTTATTAAATTGATGCTGTCCCCTTGAAATTGTAAGTTAATGTCATTAAATTTTTTGAACAAATCTGTCAAATACGCGATGTCTGCTTTCGAATTGATGAGGTTTTCTTTTAAATCTGGATCTTTAATTTCCAGAAACTCTAACACTGATTCAAAAAGTGAGTAAAATCTTGTGAAACATGCACCTTTTGACAACCAGCGTACTTCAGTATGTAAGAGCAATCGTTGGAAGTCTTTATCATTTTCATCGCACAATTGTGCAAATAAACGCGTATTCAATGCATTACTTCTTATTTTGTTAACTACATTAATCACAAATTGAAGCGATTGGTGCAATCTATCACTCAAATTTTTCGCTACTAGGTGTTGTCGGTGGATGACGCAGTGAATTGCAGTTACCTCTGGTATAATTCTTTTAAGATGGCTTATAAATCCACGATATCGCCCGACCATGGCAGGAGCTCCATCTGTTGCCGCCGAAATAACGTTTGTAAATGGAATCGATTTATCCCTAAAAAAATCACTCAGTGACACTTTAGTGTCCGTCTCCAAAGTTTTCGCGAATAGTAGCTCTTCATGAATTTCTTCGTCCATAACAAATCGAACATATGCCAAGAATAATGCTTTATTACCAGGTAAAGTTGACTCGTCCAGTTGAATAGAAAAATGAGTTATTTGTAGATAATTACACAAGAAACTTTCAATATTAGAGCTCATTTCATCAATTCGTCTTTGTACAATATTGTTACTCAAAGGAATTCTTTTGAGTATGTCAAATGAGGATTTGTGCAGGACAGTTTTTCAAACCTCTTCAATAGCGGGTAAAATTAACTGTTCTCCAATGGTGTGCGGTTTTTCAGATTTCGCTATAAGTAATGCGATATTGTAAGATGCCCTCAAGCCATCATCGTTACTTTTAAACGTTGAAGCGAACATGCCGTGCACGCTGGGTCTCTTTTCATATTTTTCTTTCATTGTGTGAAAATATTTCATATCTTTACCTATTTTATCAGGATGACACCTTCTTAGATGATCTTCGAGCTTCGATGGTTTCATAGAGTCATTGCTCAAAACTTTATGGCATAAAAGGCATATCGGCAATCGCTTGTCTGCCTTTGATGGAAGGAAACCAAATTTTAAATAATGAACACTGTACTGTCGACATTTCTTCTTAGATTCAGCCATGTTTCATATCAGTTACCTACCTGTAAATAAAAAAAACTTTGTTTTAGTAATCTTAAGGCGGTCTTACTTAACAGGATATGGCGCGGCATATTTTAACTAAATAGGATTAATTAATTATAGCGATGAATTCAACAAAGTACCGGTGACTTTGATATATTTCTGTAAATTCGATGTAAAATACTTTTAAATAATATTTTCATATCAACACTCCGCGATTTTAATTATTTACCATTTTTTGATTTTTACCATGATTTTAATTATTTATATTAATTTATTATTTATATTAATTATTTTATTACCTTGATGCACGTTACGACGAGTATGTAAAAACACGAACAATTTATGAAAATATATTTAATGATTGAGTGAACCACCACATAGTAGGGAAATAAAAAAAGTAAATAATAAAGTAATAAAGTAGGGACAAAATGTTCAATCTTTTTCGGCTTTCTGTTCTTTTATGGAAGTATCTAATTATGGCTCTGTTCAGTATTTAATTTAGAATACGTACCTACTGCACGCAAACGTTACATATATATTACAACAAAAATATATCTCCTATCGCAGCTGGGTTGGAAGAGATTTCTTTCAGGAATAAACCTCACCTTTTGTACTTACATAATTTTTTGTAATTTGTCCATTTTTGGTTTAATTACGTGTACAAAAAATTGTAAAATAAGTAATAAATAAAATAAAAGTATGTATAACAAATTAATTGGCAGATAAGTACTTACTTTTTATAACACTAGCAAACACTAACATCGATTCACTTTACTTTTCGAAATTCCGGAAACAAATAAGTAACGTTTATCCTTCGCATTCGTATTTATATTGGTGAAGAATATGCAAGTTTTTACATGTAAAAGTCGCTGAGTTTCTTAAATAAATATTATCTGTCTACATTGATAAGTGAAGTCAAGCCAACATTTTAGTTCTTCACTACCCTAGTTAGAAAAAGGCATTTATAATGATTAAAAATATTTGAAACGATTAAAAAAGATTTGAATTTCATTACAAGATAGATAAATAATATATACTTTGCATTGAAGTAATCTTTTTAAATGCCTTTTTCTACTCAGGGTATCGAAACCAGATAAATTTTCGTGGACCCCCGCTTACGAATTGTGATCCCTATATTTTGGTCACGGCAACGTAGACCCCCGTCGAATCTTCCGTGGACCCCTGGGGGTCCACCTGGACCACTTTGGGAATCAATGCACTAGACTGTTGAATTAGTCTTTCTATGTTCACTATGTATTGTAACCAACTAAATAACTCATTTAAAAAATCGTTACCGCAAAAAAAAATTCAGCTCTCCAGACTTTAAGCGGATCGCAACTCGCATTAAATTTTTTCATTGTAACCATAATTGTCACGTTATAACCGCGATCCATGCAGCTTGTCATGAGCATCACGAGCCAAGAGTTCCGGGTTCGATATCTGGCTTAGAATATGTTAACGTGACTGATAAATATTTACTCTGGTGGCTTAATATATCTCGAATGAATATTTTTGTGCCATCTGCATCCAGACCTTATCGCGGAACAACGAGGCGACATTTTTCTTCGCGTGAATGTATACGCGACCATTGACACGCCATCTATTTCAACTGGCTGTGAATAGATGGCGTTCCTTGTAGCGTGTTAACTATACGCACCACCTACCTTATGCTGTTACACCAGCGACTATAGTGTAGGGATGTGAGTAGCAGACGAGCGGACGGCTGTCTTTATTATTTAAGATTAGGATATAGAAATGATTGGTAACATATTGATCTATCTATCTATCTATCTACTACTACACCTCCCTTTCCATAATAAAAAAAACACACACAAAATTGTTTTTTTTTTCCGTAACATAATATTCCAATATGTAAATAGAAGTAAAATGCAAAAATACAAAGATAACAAGAACATGTAAAAAAGATCCACTTTATTACTAAACATATTGCATTAAGAAGAAAAATTTGGCATTTTATACAGTTTTGTGCGATTCTTGTGTATAATTTCTTCTTTACCTTTTTTTATGATTTTAACATTACAATTAAGATCTTGTACTACCAGATAAGATTTTATCACTTGAAGGGTTTCTAACTAGTACATAATCACCTTTTTTATAATACACAGGGTTTATTTTACTATCATACTTTTCCTTTCTTCTACATTTACTATTAATAAGATTATTTCTAGAATCTTTTTGTGCTATTTGTAGTCTATATTTTAACTCTAGCGGATAACTATCATGAGCATATAAGGGTTCAACAATGCTACTATTCAGATTACTGGGTATTACGCAGCATTTACCGAAAACAAGTTCATGTGGCGTATATTTCGTCTCTGTGTGCACATTATTGTTATAAGAGAAACACCAATAGGGCACATAACTACTCCACTAGCCTGACTTATTTTCAGAACTTACCCTTAAAAATGCACCTAACACCTTGTGAGAGTTCTCCAACGCTCCCATACTCTCGTGGTGGTATGCCGTTGCCATCAGCTGAGTAATATTAAAAAGTCGACATACCTCTTTCATGGTGTTGGAGATGAACTCTGCTCCACAGCCGTGGCTATTTGTCGCGGTATCCCGTACCTAAGAACAAAATTATCAACAAATGATCGAGCTATGCTAACCGAATCCTTGGTAGGCAAGGGGTACGCCTCTACGAACTTTGTCAATTGGCAGTGCAATGTGAGAATATAGACCTGCCCCAAAGCGTCCTTCGGGAGCGGTCCTACGACGTCCAAGTATTTCTAGATAAAGATAATTTTCTCCGTTGTTATTTAAAGTTAAATAAACAAAACCCTCCGAGATCACATTTCCACCTAACCTTTGAGACCAAGTCGCTCATTATAGAAAGGTAACTTGAACTTAGTTTAAACTTTGAACACAAGCGAATTTGATCGCAGAAATTGATGCGCCTGTATCGATGAGCCAATCATGTTTACATTCATTGACTTTAAAGGAAACTTTGCTTAAACTGTTACACGTGTAAACATATTCAGGCACGAAAAAACTGGGTCAGAGTTTCATCATCTGTTTCATATTTGGTATTGTTTTCTCCTGTCGCTATTACATTCATGTTGCTATGCGCTGAATGTCCCTTACTACGATAATTCAGATATTTACCTCGGCGATTGCTTTGAGAAGCCAGCCCACGTCGATAGTGTGTTGTAGCCGTCCGCGCTGGACCGGACTGGTGATGATCTTCTAGCCTTATTTCTAAAATTATGATAATCTCTATTATACGCACCTCTTTGAAATCTCCTTTGTCCGTTAAAATTATTGGGATGTTTATACGTACCTATGAACTCCGATGAAGTGGAGGGGGCTGAGAGATCCTCATCCATCGCTGACTGCACTGCATCAGACAGCGCGCTAAAGTCACGTGCCGCGATTATTGTACTGATGCGACGACTTCGTAATCCGTTGGCAAATTTTTTGATCGTGAGTTTTTCACTAAGCGGACGTAATACATCAATTTTTTTTGTATTTCCGTCGGCCTGCGAAATAGTCAAATCTACAAACAGCTCCGATAATTCTCGACCAAAATCTGAAATGAACTTCTCGTTTTGCCTACATTGTTGCAACTTTGCGTGTAACTTTTTCGTGGCAGTAAAATGTTTCGCATGTCCGTTATAAGGTCATCAATAGTACCATAATTAGACAATAATTTAAGTTGTGCCTTCTGAGAGAGGTGACTCTTTATAACAAATTGAATAAGCTTATTTTTACACGTCACGTAATTCAACACCGAGCTATAATATTCGATACCTTCTGTTAATTGCTTTGTAGTGTCGTCATCGTCATTCATTACAGGCAATAGGATTAAGGCTATCTTTAAATCAAAGCTGTCGCTAGACATGTTGGCGCATTGTTCCGAGGACACGCTTTCAGCACATAAATCTATGATTTCCAAATATATACGTTGTATTTCAAGACAAATTTTATCTATTAGTGACCTTAGATCTTTTGGCAATTTTTGACTATTTAAAATATTAACAAAAGTATTATATTCCTTATACAAGTTATTAGATTCTTTCTTTTTTACTATTAAAATATTACCCGTTCTGCGGGCAGGACCAATTTTTATAAGATAACTTCGTATTAATTTTAAGTTATTCGATATACGAATTAGTTCTTCTGCCATAGCACATCGTAATAACCATCCTTAAAATACTAATATGAAATGTAAAAGGAGAAGGCAAAAATTATCTCTGATTACTAATTAAGTTTATATAACTTTAAATGCGATTACATAAAGAACTCACCATTTAGCTGGGTTTTTCCTACCTATTGTTATATTGCTTATCGTCCCTATACGTTACCATACCGATTATAGCGACTGACCGATCACTTCCACTCACAACACTCATCACAACATTGGGAGATGTAGCAGTTTTCTGAACGTACCGGGACCGAGATCAGATGCTACTTGTACGTCGTCCTCGGCGGCGAAGAAGACTCCCGAACCTCGTTAAAACGTCGTTGGCCACCTCCTGCTGCACCATCTCGCCATGCCACCGTCTATACATATATGCGCACCAAAACTATTGCACCTCCAACCAGAAGAATTATGCCGATGGCTAACAATGTGTAGTTGGTGGCGCCCGCATCATGTTTGATGGTCTCCGAGTGCGAGTCGTTGTCGCCCGCTGCAGCGTTTTGGACGATGACGCTCTCCTCTATCTATCTATCTACTACTACAATGGTATTTCCACAGGTCGATGTGCTCGGACCTGGTGTACGTGATCCTGTTCCCGCAGCTGCTGATGGTGGTCCATTTCAAGAAGCACTGCAACACGTACGGCTCGCTCGCGGCGTACATAGTGGCGCTCCTGGTGCGGCTGTCGGGCGGTGAGAAGCTGCTGGGGCTTCCCGCGCTCATCCACTACCCGGGCTGGGACGCCGAGAACGAAGTGCAGCTGTTCCCGTTCCGGACTATGGCCATGATCCTGTCGCTGTTCACCCTTGCGTTCATATCGTGGCTCTCCGTGTGAGTAGCTGTACAGTTTCTTTTTATTTAACAAACGGCCAAGGAGCTTGTACAAGTGTATGAATTTTATTAATTGCTGCCAGAAATGTTTGTGTTGTTCTTTTAGTGGTTGTATATGTTTGTACACATGTTGTTGTTGTTGAGATATTGAGACATTAACGAAATAGACGACTTAGAGTTTTGTTGATATGCCCTCGTTTTGGCGCTAGTTTCCCTTTTAATACATAAAAAGAACACAGCCGAAACCCCTTTTCTTTTTTAAAAAATTCATAATATATGTCCCGTTAGGGCACTCCTTTAGCGTTTTATCAAATGAAATATATTTCCGGGGAAATACTGTTCGGGTAATCCGCAACCGGGCTCCTTTCTATGATTTATTAATTTCTCGTTCGCTGTTTCGCGATGTAAATAAATAACGATAGACCGGAATGTTGCTGGAATTATTTACGCACGTTAATTGCTCTTCGCCCTGCGTCGCCATCGGGATGGTTGTTTATGAACGTATTGTTTATTATTATGTATATGTATATAAATTATGACGTTGCGAGCAAAATTTAGCTTCAAAGGAAAGACGTATTTAATAGGGCTGCCACATTGCAATTATAAAATATTTAAAAACATTATTGAACATTTGTTAGTTAACATTATGTCACAAATAATACCAAACGATACCGAATGTTTTTATGTTATGAACAGATAGTGAAAGGCTTAGGTTTGGTTCCGTTGGTATGTAGTAGGTAGGTGGTTTGGTTTTTGTGTTCTCCTATCCAGGATCATTTGGTTTTTCTCTTACCATGACGTCGGATTGTAATCAAGCATTACTTAAAAATTAGTAAAAAAGTACTCCTTAAAATAGTTTCTCATCTTTCAATAATTATACCGATCAGTGTATAAAATATGTTTCTTTCGATCCCAAACACTTAGGAATATACTCGTGTGTCGTCAGTATTTTCTGTTGGTTTACTTGTCCACTACACCGATCAACTGTAAAATGATCCAGTTGACACGTTTACACCTGTATCAACGTTGCGAGGAATCCTCGAGTCTTCTTGAAAGGTGTCAGGAAAACATTTCAGAAACGTACACGCTCCCAAAAATATGCAAATACGTTTCGTAAATTAAAAAAAAAACCGTTGCTTCGTTCGCCCCGCCCATGTTATATTCAACGGTTATAATTATTTCACAAACACATCTATCCTTACAGTTACAACCCAATACGATAGAGTGGCCTTATATAATCAGTAAATGTCGTTATTGTTACCAATTAATGTACATCACCTTAATATTTGGTTAGAATATTAGATGCGACGTGACGCAGCGCGAGGGGAAGAAAATTGATTAGTTTCTCGATCATTTAATTAAAATTTGGTCGTATTTGTACCTCGTAACAACATAATATAATGTGATTCAGCCGACATAACATTGGGTAATCTGTTCCATCTCTGTCCCGGCGCTCGGGTGCTTTGTAATGAAAATAGCTCTGGCAGGAGCCGGCCATAGTGTCAGCGATGGACGAACGGCTACGAAACCGTGTGGAGTTATTTGTCTTAAAACATGCAAGTTATCTGGGTTTTCATTGTTCAAACTAACGCAGGGACGTGTATAGCCACTCTCAAACGAGATTACAGTACGGTGTCAAGACGGTCAATGATATATTGTGTGTCCCGGAAGACTGAAGGGTATACAGGTGAGTTTTTATGTGCGTTATGTGTTATGCGCCCGCGTAGGTCTTGATAATAGAAACCTTTAGACAACGCCGAGAACTCTCATTTATTAAGAGTTTGTCGCGATGTATTCAATAATGAAACATAGAGGCCGATTATTATTATAAAGTCACTGATAAGCGTTAACCTCTAACAAAATATTTACCATTCTAAAACCTTAGTGATACCTCTCTCTCTATATCCGTCTTATTGCCGTTATTCCTGCACCAATATATCTAAGACGGAAGTGCTTCGAATACCGTCGCTATCAGCCGGCGCCGGCGGTGTAAGACGGCGCGACGCGATGCTTCTTCCCTTCCGGTGCTCGTGAGGCCTCTTGTAAAAAGCCTTTGAACATGATACACTTAAAACTTGACGAGGAAAATTTTAGTCTCTAACTATACTTGTCATAAAATTGTAACGAGGCCGAATCAGTACATTAATTATTTTTCTTTAAGTGTAAGTAGGCTTTGTTATTGAGACGATTGAAAAGACCGAAACTTCTTTAGCTGTCTCTCAGTTAAATGAATGAAACGATGTACATATATTTGTAGCTTACGTTATGAGTCACTTTGGACACTTTTCATCCTGGGAAACGTGTAAATAACTTTGAATAAATAATGTTTAATTCTCTCGATTTTCGAAGAAGAGTACATTAAGATTAAGATTTTTTAAGAGAAGCCAGAATGACTTACGTCGTGGTGAGGAATAAATGCACAACGGTAGCATTATCGTATATTTAGTCAGAGAAAAAAGTAAATTGGAAGTTAGAGGTAAACCGCAGGTGAACGCGTGGTGAACGGTGCACGGTGAAGGCACGGTGATTGGAAGAGCGGTCGACAGTGTCGCCAGTGGTCCCTTTATGTATGCTAACGGCGGGAAGTCGGCCGGCGCCGGTACGACCGTCTCGATCGCACATCACCACTCATATGTATAATCGATAGATAAACTACCAGTACCAACCGTAGAGCGGTGAGCGGTCCGAGGTGCTGTGTGTGTGTCGGTCAGGTGATCGATGAAGTTCACCTCGGCAGCTGTTTGTTTTACTTGATTTTTGGTACACTACATTCCTGTTCACAAGGGCGTCTTGCGGTGCATATGCAGACTGTTCGATCAGAGGAGTCCCCGTGGAACTAAGGCTTGGTGTTCTCCAAACGAGTGTACAAGGAGACCACGTCAGTTGGCGGCATCGATCACTTTTACTGAGAGACTTTGATCTGTTTTTTCATATCAGGGGTTCAGTGGCTACTCATGTACTCTATCCTACTCATGTAGTCATACTGACCAACAATCACAATAGTCGTAGATATAATTATACAATTTCCTGAAGTTATGTTCAATATCAGTTGACATCGGTAACCCAGGTTACGGACGTCACTAAATGATTGTGCTATTGCGTGACGGAAGGCGTATTTTATATCGCTTAAATTAATTAATTGTATGTGCCATTGTAAAAATTGTCATTGGAAGGAAATTTAAATATTTTTGTGTAGGTAATGTAATGTAGTTTTTTTTGTCTATGTTTGAAACTGAGAAACGAGTAGACGAGCTACCTGATGGTAAGTGGTCACCGTCGCCCATGGACATCAACAACACCAAAGGTATCACTGATGCGTTGTCGGCCAGTAAATGAGAAGAAGGTAAGAAAGACCGTACTGGCTCTCAAGCTCTCGGCACACGACGGAACTCGGAACACGACGAGTCATTTGACGGCTGACTCAAGCAGGAGGGTGGTAGCTAGCCAGGCAGGCTTCACCGAAAGATAATAATACCACTAATAATATTAATGACTTAATAATAATACTGATAATAAAATTCTTACCCGAAACCCTACTACCAAATAGGCTGGCTTCTGCCGCCTCTTACGACACCCTTTTCTAACAGCATGGGATTTGGGAGAGTATTCTAGGCCGCCCCAATACGGCCAAGTTTTAAAATGGGAGACAAATTATGTTGACGTTCCTCATACTATCTTCTACGTCATTATGCCACAGTACATAGTAACGTTTGGAAAATAATAAAGGTATAGAGGGTGCGGTTATGTTCACTTTTTTCTGATAAAATATTGCAGGCGATGATGACATTAGGGAGAGAATGTCGTAGCCTCACATCGGCTCTTTAGGTCGTCGTGATGATGATTAGGGATGTTATGGATATGAAATTTCGGATCGGATACGGTTATGGTTACGGAAAGGAAATTATTTCGGATAGCTTCGGTTACGGATATTAGATAATTTAGGACCGAAAAAATAAATGTATTTACAAAGTTTGACTTTATTTTTATATTTTTTTATCAGATTTTATGTCGGACATACGGTAGTTTCGTTACGCTTACGGAGCCCCATAACATCTCTGATTGTGAACAAGTATTCTTTAACTTAACATTCACATATATTTTTTTTCCACGATAACAAATACACGCTGCGATGACGCAGCGTTTCGCAGTAAACTTACAAGTTATAGTGCACGACGTCACATGTGTCAGCTATAAAGTATTTAGTAGGCCTGATACGCTGCATTGTTAAATGTAAACTAGAGGCCCGCTACTATTTCTGACTAAAAATTAAAAACACATATTTTTGGAAGATCAGGTTAAAATCTATGGAGTCGTTTAAAAGAATCGAGTGTAAAAATATATTGACAGAAGATACGTACCGGCCGTACAATCTTAGCGGCCACATTAAAAGTCTATCTTAAATGGTATTAAAATTCATGTCCTTTCGCCAAGTAGGTGCTCATTATTTTAAAAATATTTGTGCCATTAAATGAACGTGAAATATAAATAAACGATGATGAAATTGTGTTGTAAAGCAAGTTGAATTTTAATGTAAAATTGTAAACAATATATGTGTGGAGATTGTGTAGGCCTTGATGGGCTCGTGACGCGCCGCATAGAACGGCAATATGGAGCGGAGTAATTTGTGCGCCACGATCGTTTACATGATCTATTCCTATAGCCCGTCCCGCGATTGATTCGTGCCATCTTACATCTATTGCTCAACGATGATTAGTGTGCGTGCGCCGTGAGTTTAGCAAATTCGAACGTGGCCGGGTATTGGATGGGTGCCCCATAGTGAGATAGTTTCTAGAGCTTCTTATCTTAAAAGACTTACTTCCATCTACCCTATTCGATTATCTACCCTGTACGCTAATGAGTGTGCGTTTTCGGCAGGTTCCTCTTCAACTCTGGATACCTGAGCCCCGAGTCGGACTACTTCAACTGCGTCGTCAACATCCCCGAGGACATCCGGCGCGTGGACGAGCCGTCCGAGGCCGGGGAGCAGATGTCCGTGCTGGGTGGCGTGCCGGGCCGGCTGTACGGCGCCGCACAGACGCTCGTCGGGCCGGACGAGAAATCGGGCCGGATTAACCCGGCGCTGGAACCCGACGACGACGAGCTCGACGACCCGAACGACGGCCCCACGCCGCTGTTCGGCTCCAGCGGCGCACCCCCGCCCGTCCAGCCGTTCGGCAAGCAGACGGCTTTCTGAGACGAGTATGAAATGTATCTCTATTAGATTCACTGATCTCTCGATACACCGGGCCGGCCGTCGCGTACAGAACCATAGGCGCAATCGGAGGCGTCTTCGGCAATGTAAAGGACATTTGACTTGTAATCTTCGCAAGTGTGCCGTGGATGCTCGCTCTAACCTGCAGCACGCGTAAAAATGGTGAAAAACCATATCCCTCACGGTAACGGTATTACGTATTCGTGTGTAAAGTTCTACACACCGATGTAGGGTCAGTCGAGATTTACCAGTATTTTGCCATGGAAAATGTTAGGGTCATAGACGAGTCGTTCAGTGCTCAATACCTACGAGGTATCACCGATTCCTTCCCGAGCGACGCATAGTTTGAACCACAGCTTTCACTGTTTAAAATGTGCTCACGAATGAAATAGTTGTCACCGAGACGTTGATAGTGACATTAGCTGTGTTACTGAATATTAGATGTTGCCTACAATTCTGTAACAGTTTTGGATAGTCACTTAGACACGTAGACGGTAGAGAAGCTCCGAGCATCGCAAACGACAGACGACACCTCTGCACTGCAATGCCTGTATGACGTATCTGAAGTAATAGACTCCAGTGGGTATTGTACTAATGAATTTAAAAGAATTTATTTTGTAGTCGATCAAAATATTGAATGTGACTAATATCTAAGCAACTCATACATATCGAGACGTGAAATTTATTATTCGTTGTTAGAGAGAGTGTTCTTATTATATAAATTATTTATATTATACTAAAGTGGATTCCTTATTTAAGTCAATTAAATTATAGAAACGGCACATATCGAAGTATGGTTCGTGCTTCGTAGATGATATGATACGCACCGCATGAGATGTGACGAATCAGACGCTTGTGAAGCATGCCCGTAGGTGTTAAGTATAAATGGATGTAATTGTGAGAGTGTTTCCGCTTTTAGATATATCGTTTTAATATTTATATGATTATTATTTATGCAATCATTTGTCACAGACAATTTTGCTAAACTAGGTGATGCACAATTGAGTACAATTTAGTGGCGAATATTATTTTTGTAAGCGACGCTATTTATAGTTTGTTTATGGATTATGGATGTAAGGCCACCGCTGGGAGCGCGAGAACGCGTCGACCACAAGCAGTGGTAGGTGGATGACATAATTATCTATTTTAACTGAACGTATCTTCAGAGGTGGTTTCACATTATTTGTGGTTTTTGAAAATATTGTCCGTTTTAAATCTATTCTAAAGTTTAGATCGATATTTGATAGCTATGTTATTTCTTAAACACATTTAAATATAATATTTTATTGTATGTGAAGTACATTATTATAGAATTTAAATATAATAAAATGAATTATGAATTAGAGCGACGATATTAATTTATGTGCATAGTTAATTTTAAAACTGGTATTATTATTTAGTGAAAATTAATGATTGCGGGATTACCGCGATATCACTGATAATCTGAGCCAATCTTTGTTTTTTGAGGTTTTGCACATCTTCAGTACGGTTGCCCAGCTGTGCTTTTAAAAAAAGCAAACGGTCATGGTTATCATACGTATCTTAGGCGTTAGGAATAACACGATAGTGTCCAACTTTTGATGAAACTTTTGTTCAAGTAGAGTCTCCTTACGAACTCGATGGCCGCGCGACGAGCGGCCACTCGCCCGATCCGTGTCTATTCTGTAAAATCATCCGTTAATTCCGCGTCGACATTTTGTGTAAATTCGGCTTTTTGAAGAGAGATATAATGTCGAGATACTTTACAGAGTAACACGAGTGTTTCAAATTAAATTAGTTAATTAAATGTGTATCGGTGTTGGATATCATCGCGCGTGTCCCCGCTACCTTGACGTCTCGATGTATGTTTCAAATGTACGTACGCTTTTATCGTAAAATGTTTATGACGGGTTTTAAATGTTTTTCAAATCAGTATTGAAGGAAGGATAGCTTTTGCGAATTTCTATGTGGTTATACGATCCTCAGAGTCATTATAAAGTTTAGATTGAAAGTTTTTAGGAATGTATTTTGCAAGTATTAAACGATTAATGTGATAATTACTCACCTGCCTACTTACTGTATGTACTTCGCTAAGACTTTGAACCGATACATATCATGTTTCTGTGACTATTGTAAATGTAAACATATCATATATTATACCTAGATCTAGTATACGACGTGACGTGACGTTACGTGATGAGTAACGAAATACATATCAGATATTTGTAACAGTAGTTTTAGATGTCGTTGTTGTTGTTCTGCGGCGCTTCCTAAAATATACTGTGCACCGCGCAGCCCTCATGGATGAGCCCTTATTTCATATCGAATAAATATCGCAATACTATTTGTAACCTACTTGTGGTTACGTAATTAAATATTATTTAAATTGAAATTCTAATAGTGTGTCTTTAAATTAATAATAAATTAATTAATAATTAAATTTAAATTAATTTAATTTAAATTACTTTAAATTAATAATTTAATTTGAGAAAATTTATCATTAGTTTCATCGATAGTTGCAGAGGAAAATACGAAATATAATTCACCAGAAACGACAATTCCTTACTATAGTAATATTTTTTATAACCTTTACGCAATTATTACTATATATCTATATATCTATAAAAAGTCGGCCATTCGCTGTGTGTGCAGTAATCTTAGGGCGCGCCTCTGCTGATAGCCGGTAGATATACCTATATTGACTTACTCCTAGTTCTTGTTGAATTTATGTATTTGAAATGTGTAAAAAATGTGTAATGTTGTGAATTCTGCAGTGTATACTGTGACGTAAATAAACTTATAGTATGTTGGCCTGCCGCGTTCATATTTCCTGCCTATTATCTTCCTGCTGATCGTTGCCTACTAGGAACATTTACACGTTATTTTAATGTATTGTGTACGCGCTTACGATAAGTGGGTACAAGTGGTCGCGAATCATCTAATAACTCAACTCTTGCGACTTTGCGGTTACCACTCGTAGAGTCTACTACCCTGATGATGCTCTGTTTCGGAGCGAAACACGTGTTGGTGTAGAAATATATATCATCATACATTGTTTGTGGATTGTTGTAAAATAAATTAATAGTAATTTAACTCAACTCAACTCGGGTATCCTTTCAACTATTAACTAATTACAATATGCTAAATAGAATTTGTTTTTATGTATTTAAATTCATAGTGAAATCACAATGTACAATCACTTTGTAGTTTGTGTTGGCGTATCGGCTGTAGTGTTCGTGCTTCATAAATCACATATAATCAACAATTCAGACTACATTTTCACAAGGCTATTGCAGGTCAGAAAGATTTTTACCGTTACCTTATATATATATGGTTTATGCAATCGATGAAATTTTAGAGGTAACGCAAAAAGAGCCACAAAGCTATTTACAAAAATTTATTTATACAAAATATTTTCGTTCTTAACTAATTTTGTACATTTTGTTATTAAAGTTAAATATAATACTTATCGTTGAGCGCCGAGTGTTGAGAGCGAGCGACCAAATAAATAGAGAGACTGAAGATCGAACCCCGAAATCTCTACCGCTGCGATGTCGATCGATGTGAGTCTAAGCCCGTCTTAACTGGATACCGTTCAACTAATGTAGAGAACTTTGATAACCGTCGATTCTCGTAAGAGAATCGATTATGACGTGTGTAATATTCATAAAATATTTAATACACGTAGCCGCCATTGGTGTCGTAGCTTTGACCGATGGTCGCGGGCACTCCGCTGGAGNNCGCCGGAGCCGCCGTGGCCGCCCGAGGAGTATCCCCCGCCGGAACCGCTCGACGAATATCCACTGGAGCCGTGGCCGCCTGAGGAGTATCCGCCACCGGAACCGCCCGAGGAGTATCCTCCAGATCCGTGCCCTCCCGAACCACCCGAAGAGTAGCCACCTGAACCTCCAGAGGAATATCCACCAGAACCGTGGCCACCGGAGGAGTATCCACCACCGGAACCGCTGGAGGAGTAACCACCAGACCCGTGTCCTCCCGAGCCACCTGAGAAGTAGCCACCTGAACCTCCAGAAGAATATCCGCCAGAGGAGTATCCACCAGACCCGTGTCCTCCCGAACCACCAGAAGAGTAGCCACCTGAACCTCCAGAAGAATATCCGCCGCTAGAGCCATGACCGCCAGCACTGGGTGCACCGTAAGTGCTAGATGGTGCTCCATACGAACTGGACGGTGCAGAGACAGACGGAGCGCCGTAACTGCTGGAGGGGCCACTACTTCCAAACCCGCTGCTTCCGAATCCGCTGCCTCCGAAACCACTGCTACCATGTCCGGAAGAAGATGGGGCTCCGTAAGATGATGACGGAGTTCCGTATGAGCTTGAAAGGGCTCCGCTTCCGAAGGAGCCACCGGATGAGGCACCATATGAGCTGGACGGAGTTCCGTGTGAGCTCGAAAGGGAACCACCACCGAAAGAGCCGTGACCTCCGCTAGATCCATGGCCGCTAGAACCATGACCGCCGCTATTTGGCGCTCCGTAGGAGCTGGACGGAACACCGTATGAGCTCGATGGAGCACCGCCTCCGAAGGAGACACCGGATGGAGCACCATAGGAGCTCGAAGGAGCACCGTACGAGCTTGAGAGCGCCCCTCCACCGAATGATCCGTGTCCTCCGCCAGAACCGTGTCCGCCAGAACCATGACCGCCGCTGCTCGGAGCGCCGTACGAAGAGGACGGGCCGGTGGGGACTCCGTAGCTAGTCGCGGGCGGGCGGGGTGGTGCACCGTAGCTTGAAGAGGGGCGAGACGCAGGAGCGCCGTAACTCGAAGAAGGAGGGGCACCGTAGCTCGATGAGGGCCTCGAAGGCCTCGGGGCACCGTAGACGCTGGAAGGCTTCGAGGGAGCGCCGTATGAAGAGGACGGGCGCCCACCGCTAGAGGGCGGCAGGTACGAGGAGCTCACCGGCGCTGCGAAGAGAGGTATCGGTGCTTTATTTATCGTAATATATGTTGTCCTTAGTCTCCGCTACAAGACGACGCGGCGCACCAATGCGTCCACCACGTGATTACACAGTTAAAATGTCTGTGTTTTAAACTAAACAAACAGATCTTTACTCAAATTACTGACTACATATTTATGAAAAATATTAAATGTTAATTTAACATCTACATTGTAGTAAAGCAGTGATATATAATTACCTAATGAAGGCGATAATTTATGTCGTGAAATACACTAAACGGAGTTCTGGGGATAAGAATGCGTTTAACATAAGCGGCACATCGAGCTCGTCTGCTCTCACTTGTTAAAGGTGACAAGAGCTGGTCACTGAACGTCCTATACATATATGATGGTTTGCATATAAAACGCATAAAAATTTTCTAACATTTTGACGCCTACGTTATTTATTGGTGATATTATTATAAGTTTTTACTTAAAAACTAAACTCCGATCGTTACTTTACACGTATCTCATTTGCTAACCGTTTAGTAAACAATCGAGCGATGATCGCAATATATGCACAAGTATAAGTGCAGTAATGTCACCGGACACACAAGATGTAATGTTTGGATACATACGGTAGCTGTACACAGTACATTACAATGTAAGCACCGACCGTCTGCCCGCAGCGACCGCGGCGGCGGCGGCGGCGGCGGCGCGCTTGCGTCCTTCCACTCGGAAACACTTGACGTCATACGGAAGGCAACACTATCACTTAGAATATTTTAGTAAAACTGCAATGTACTTCAAAGACTTCAGTGTATATAAAGCCTTGGTAAAGTTGGCAGTTGAAAAATAATGAGTTTGGGTTATTAGTACCGTGATTAGATTTCATCATCAGTGTTCCTGAGTGAAAGAAATAACGTATTGTGAGAGGTTACCGTCTCGTTTGTAGTGCTTCCGGGGAGATACAGTGGCCAGCGCGCCCGCCATTAGAGTCACCACCAACTGGAATAAGAAAATAAATTATTTTTTTCAAATGCTTTATTCGTTTACATATTCACTTCGTTCATCCAAAACTCATATAAGATTGCTAAAACTAAATTTCCTTCAATGTTTCTACAGTCATTAGATGATAACAACGGTATCTGACTGTTTGGTGGGACACCTCCAACTACGATTTCAACCACGACGTGCTTTTGAAGCGTTGCCACGAACAGTGTATATCCAAAGCTCAATATGAATCTTACGATTGACATGAAGCACTGCAACTGTAGGAAATTACTACTACTAATAAGCCCGTCGTGCACCATAAATTCAGAAGTGCTTTATACATGTAGGTTTATTACATACTCTTAGGAACGCCGAAAGTGTTGCTTCTCTTAAGTGCGCGTGAAGGTACAGTAAAACGTGGCGAAAGGATTTAAGCTCTCCACAAACCAGTAAATGAAATCGGCTTTAGCCGATTAGAAAACTCTTGATCTATGACATTAAGACCGAAAAGGATGACGACGTAACGTATATTGTATTTATACGTAAGTTTTTGGAGTACATATAATCTTAATATTGTATTTTTGTTATATTGAGACAAGTCAGGCTTTATACTATTTAGAAGGTTCATAAAACTAATGTTACCTGTGGAATTGTTTCAACGACAACAACATTTATCGTTCCATACCTTCCGTGGCAGGATAGTGGAATAGAAATTTCATGTATTATATAAAATTCACATGCATGATGTGGTCTTAATTCTCCTGACATTTTTACTCGTGGTTATACTCGTATAGTTGTGTGTCTTTGCCTAGAACGGGGAGTTGTAATTTGTATATGGTTAATTCGTAATGTCCTGGGATATTTCAGATTTTTGCAATTTCATTTCGATTCACTATTTGATCGCTATATATTTTAAAATAAACTTTATTAATTCAAGGTCACACCGACATCTCTGAGAGATTGGTGGTTACTTTGAAGACTAGTTAGAAACATAGCAAACAGTAGTTTCCGTGTCATAATTCTGTTTCTGTTTGGTGCTTGGTTTTGAAAACATGTCGGATGATCGATCGAATGGCCCCTGTATCCAGCTCTCGCTCCGGCTGGGTCGCGAGCCCCGGTGGGCTTGGCCCGCGTTATAATTATCCTGTTCTAATGACTTTACGCAAGCTTGCGACACCCTCAAGGTGAACTTGCGGCGGCTGCCGTCTGCTTGTAAATAGCTTACTTACGAATACTTTATTGTATCGGTGGACGACGCCGCGGTTCGATTGGAGCGGTGAGTAATGTGTTATGTCGGCGATGCGTTCGGTAACAAATGGGCCTCGTTAAAATCAATTTTAAACAAAACAATATAGACACGATACAAAAGGACCTGCACTAACTGTCGTGAGCGCTGTGTGCTAAAGTAGGTGAAAGTCTCAACGAGCATATTCTATGGGACAACACTTTTGCCGCCGACTGCACTCGTCAATGAGAAAATATATTAAATTTTTGGTTTACAATTGTGCTTTAAAATATTTTTATAAATAACTCCGGCCGCGAAATGTATTCAGCTCGCTCATGTTGCAATGTCGGCAAGCCGGTGGAAAGGTCGGCTTCCCACTTCGTTAAACTATTTTTATATTATGCTCCTCACTTATTATATTGTTTTCTTGTTATGCGAGCACCAGGCTAGAGAGTCGGGCGACTGGTACTCATTTTAAACGTCGTATAATTCGTAGTTTCAAACTTTTCAAATTCAACTTCATTGTGCATATTTGTAAGGTGTATATAAATTAAAAAATAAGAACGAGTAAATATAATAGAAGCTCTAGTAGTATGTGTGTGACTTAAATTGTGTGGTGAATTTTTTCTGTTTATTCATTTGAGTCCTGAAAGAATTTCTGTAATCTTTTTTATTGAAACAAATCTCAACTAATATTATTTTAATAAATTGTGAGTAACCGAGAAACAAAGTAATCTGTTTCAAAACATACCCAGATTTCTTCCTTTTAAATTATTTATCAGCACAACCGCGACGCTTTGGTCGATGTTTATACCGAGTTAGGGTTCCTTTTGAAATGTATAACTAGTGTATAGATGAAACACTACTTTCTGTGCACAATGCGGACGTAGAATACGAATGGGGTAAAGAGTTGCTAATTTTTATGTCAGCACGCTGAATACGGTCTGGTATGAAATGTTCGTTTTGATTAACCGACGCTCCATTACGTGTTTAACGAAACCCTAGTGGTGGTTCATTTAAATAACGATTCGTATTTTCTATGCCGATGATTGAAAATGAACGAGGTGCGTTGGCTTCAATGTAATTAATCTCTTAGTGCGCCACGGAGAGGGTCAAGAGGGTCCGTCGGTCGGGTACACGTTATTCGTATCAGTATTCGGCACAAGCGGGAGATCCTCGTTATCTCGTGTACTTTCTACAGACATGGAGCCGCGCACTTTTCCCAACGCCATCGGCAGTCCAGTCACGTGACGCGAGGACGGGACGGACGAGTGAAATTCTTTATGTTTACTCCAAAATCGTGTGTTTTGCCTTAAACCAGACATTAGTAAGCGGCGTGGTGCTTTACTTTCGGCGGCGTTTATATTATTTTTAAACGTTAACCTGAGAGGTGAGAGGTGAGAGAGAATGTGCGCGTTGCAGTGGATATCCGTCTCCATTTGTACAACGTTTGTACAACACTCGTTATATAAATGTGTTTTGACATTGGAAATGTCTTTTCGTTTGTTCCAGTATAGGCTCCGATTTCACGAAAAAGTGCGATCTCCTTATATCTCGGAGAGTTGGAAGATATGGTGTTCAAAAACAACTCAAAAGACGCGTATTCACGAGAGCTGTACGGTGCAAAAAGAATTATTTGAGCAAGTCTAAAACGAAAAAGGTATGGCCGAAAAAATGAAATAAAAATTAAATTTTTCCGAAATTTTGATTTTGACGCTCGATATTTTGGAAACGAAGAATGATATCAAAAATTTGAGAAAAATTCCTCTGGACAATTTAGTCAGCTACAATTTGAGCCTAAAACAAAGACGATCGGGTTAAGGGTTTGCCCTGTAGCGTAACCATTTTGAAAAAAGTCAAAAAGTTAGAGCGACATTTTACGTTGTAGTTTCATTTTGTAACCTTTTCCTTATGTCTACTTTCTCGTCGCTCAGCGACAACATTTTTTCGAATTCCGTAGATTCATTTCCAATGTGCTCGATAGTCGTGTAAGGAACGAAATCTGTGAGTATTTTTTTGTTATTATGATATATCTGCGGCTGGCACTCCAGTAGCCAGAAAAAAAACTTGTACTTTTGTTACAGTTTTCAAAATAAAATTATTTTTAATGCTTGGGTACTGGTGTGGTGTCTGTGCTCTTGCAGCGGCACTGTCTGAGCCGTGTGACGGAGGACCAGATGACGTGGCAAAACATTCACAGACGTTATCTTAGATTATTTATTACTTAAATGTGAGTAATGCATTAGGATTCAATGGAAAATATTACATGCTTTTGTGACGTCCAATATTTATAGGTGTAAATTAATCTTAAAAATTTCTTACATATTTGCGTAGACGGTAGGGGGTTACATTAATACCGCGTTTAGTCAGAAAGTGGTCAGTGCACCATTAGGCGGCCGCGGCCGCCGGCAATATACAATAACATAACATCCGACTGCGCCGTCAACTATTAGCACTAATGACTGCAGGGTGAACGCACACTGAGCTGCTAGGCTGCGGCGTTTTATTTATGTGCGTTTTTTAAGTATTTGTGCCCTGAATACTTAAAATAGTTGTATGTATTGACGACCTTATAGTTTGTCACGGTTCTGGGTTTTATTTTCGCCCGTTGAGAACATGTAAGTTAGATAATATGGATATATATATGTCTGTTGTAAAATCTTGATTGTCCGTGGTGATGATATAATCGTGAATGTCCATCAGTGAAATAATAAATATAGTGTGAGGCTGTGGAGTGTCACATCGTTTGCTTATTTATGTTTATACAAACACACAACACAATACAGACTTACTTTTATGCATTGAAAGTTAATCAGTAGTTTTTTCTCAAACATGAATTGTATTATATTTTCTAGTGTTTACACCTTCAGAGACATTGTCCTTTTCTACAATAGATGTTATTTTGTCCTTACTGTGTTTAACTTGGAGTAGGAGATTCAAATGTTATTTTTGAATCTAGAAAAAAACTTGCCTGAGTTAAAATAATCCTTAAACGGCACAAGGCAAAGCGGCCAAAAAGCGCGGCAAAACCACGAGACGACATTGCGCCATCGTGTGGCAACACCGAGAACAATGGCGGCGGCGTACAGGGATAGAACATGCAAATTTATTTAAATCCCTTCGCGGACAACACTTCTTTTCGCCGCGTTACACGCGGCCGCGATTGTTACACATTTGAATGAGCTATTTGCAGTGGGAACCTAGAGATCTTACGTTTTTAGGGAGGAAACAAAAAAGTGTGTACATTTTAGAATGAATACATTGGACCTTTTTGTCTTTGGTCGTTTAAGTAACCGATAACAATTATACAAATGGCTTGTTTATGCCAAAACTTTGTATTGAACTTAAGTAGTGAGGAGGTTGCTTTTTGTCTATTTGTCTTTGAGTCACCACCGTATAATAAGGTTTAAACAAGCAACAGTTTTATTCAACAAGCAAAACTTCTACAAAAAACGTAACGTAAGGTCAATTAGGTTACAGCGAGACGAACTTTTAACGATGATCTAGACTTCCTTGTCCTAAACTATTTTGTATTTCTTCTAAAAATGTGCACACGGGATCGGCTACATCTCGTCACAGCAAAGTGTGTGAGTGAATTTAATCCATCAGAGAACGGTTTGAGAACGCGGGTACGAGCGGGTACGCACGACTGCACCGCAAGAGAAGCTTTTGTAAAGTTGAGTGTCAATAATGTAAGCTGTAAGCTGCGGTACATAACAATATATCTCTGGAAGCCATTTCTCAGTGAGGAGAGGCGGAAGTGAGCATTGACATTTGCAGTTCGAGCGCATCGCGTTACGTCATCCACCAGCCGCCGCGCCGCGCCGCGCCGTCACCGCGAGATGGTTCGGAAGTCATCACTCCTGAGGACTCTGAACTGATTTGTCGTTGGATGAGGATTATTAAAGTTGCGATTACCAATCATTAGCAGAGATATTTTTGTGTCTTCAATTATTCAATTGTCAAAAATTTGCACTCTTAATTTGTTTGACCGTAGCTCCTCTGCGACAGGTAGTACATCATTTTTTTAAATCGCGCGACGCTCGCTAATCGGAGCAGCCGCCGAGACAAACGGCGCCATACATCACTCCGACAGCCGAATGAGACGCGACGTCTCACGGGAACACACATGGGAACCGCTCCGGCGAGTGCGCAACTCGACGCTCGAGCACCGTACGTATTGTTCCAAATTGTGCAAATCCAATTTGCAGCCGTGTTCCTTACATTATAATTATTTCCAGATACATATCTCACCTGAGCCGGAACGGAAATTACGCAGCATCTTCTAAATTATTAAAATAAACTTATGTAAAGTTTTCATAGAGTAAAATTTTGGTAGATGCAGTTTGGGTAATGAATAAATTCACAACCTACGGTCTCCGTTTTACAGAGAGTTACTTAATAACATTTTGCACGAGGTGTTACGAAATAATTTTATTATTTTTATATGATTAAAGTATTTTATGTATAATTAAAATACTTTAATTATACATGAAAGTTTTTCATCCCGTTTTAATGATCTATTGCAAAATATATAATGTCGATTTGCACGCGAACATGCTGAGCTCGCACGGGTTCTTCAATTCATTGTCTTTAGAAGCAAAATCTGAAAATGGTTAGCTGTTTTTCTTAGAATAGGAAGCATTGCAATTTGTCTAACAGAGTACTTGTCACGCGGAACCCGCGTACAATGGCGTTGCGGCACTTTCCAATGAAATGGCTGCATTTTCTCGCCAATTTTCTTTACACAGATTATATAATATGTCAAAATAATATGGCATATGTCAAAATGATCGCACATTACTAAATAGCATCAATAAATTATATAATATTTACAAATAAATAGACGAAGAGAATATTATCAAATTCTACGAATTATTGAAAATATGTAGGATCAATTATTTATTACCCGTCAAATAGGGAGCAAGTTATGTCTTCTAATGACAACTAGCATACATTAAAACAATAATTTCCAGAAAAAAAACGTAAGCCAAATTGTATAATTCTAAATTCAGCATAACATTTGAATAATGCGCATGACATAACAATCGTCATGTGCGTTCGGCTGCACACGGCGAAAGTAAAAGTGACGGCACACGCAGATATGCACGCTTTATCGACGGCATTATCCATTGCCGGTCAATGCGCACCAGCCCGCAATTATTGTCACTTACAACGAGTAATGTGCAGTGTGTCATACGAGAGTGTAGCTGCGTTGATAAACATTACGTAAAGTTATGTAGGAGCGAGTAAATATAGGCTGTGTGAACTGTGACCCAGGTTTTATGCCGCGGCCTAGTTGTATCGTCGTTCGTTGCTGTGCGTGCTCTGTGAGACGCGTGCTCTGTGCGCTCTTCGAAGCACAATATGTGAAATGCTGGAGCACTCTCTTTTGATCCGCAGCCGTAGTTTTTCACTGGTTTATCTCAAATAAGGCTCGGTACGCGCTCATTAATATAGATAACTCTGTTGGGGGCTCGACTTTATGCGTCACTTAACAGACTTCACTTTTAGCTTAAAGAAGGTAATTATCATTTTAACTCTTATTTGCTGCAGATAAATTATTAAAAAAAAAATTTAAAAGAATTTCAAGATGAACAAAATATTTGAATTATGAATATCAATTATTAAGAAATTCTTTAATATAAAAGGAATAAAGTTCCAGCCATTTTCATATTCAATGAATAAAAAATTCCGATATAAAACCGAATGAGATCAAACGGCATGAAAACATCAATGAGATGAATGGAAGATGAAAAAGCAATTTATAAATTAACCTTTTGTCCGGCGTGCGCTTTGACCAGCAAAAAATTCACTCGATTTGGATCATTTATCAGAAATTATTTAACAAGCTACTTGTTTAGATGTAGCGCAATAAACGTTTAATAAAATATAGTATAAATAGACGTGTTTAATGAGGAAAGAGAAAATTTTAAATGTGCTTCCTTTTTAAAGGAATGACAAACCGCAAACTGCCTTAGCACTAAACTATGCTCCATCGATATCAAACCACGAGAGTGCTAATGATGATCACCGAAACATCGCGCTACGACAATGGGACATTAAAGAACTATCGCGGCTACATTGTCTGCCCCAGCAAGAAAGCGGTGAAACTGCCTAAACGCAAATTATTAATGTAAACGAATGAGAACATTTGCGTTTTGTTAGTCACAATAGGTAGGTGAGGTAAGTGATGATAACACTTTACGACAACAGATGATGGATTATTAACAATTTGTCCAACATATGGTGTGTGTTGTTCTCGACAATCACCCGTGTATACGTTAAACAATGATGGATCTAGAGGGACGCCTTGGGGAAGCCCATTGTTTGTTGTCTCATTTATTTATTTAGAGATCATTAATATCAATTTAAAAAAATGTACCTGTATAATTGGTACTTTTGATGTTGGAAGATGTTTTATCTCACCTAGTCATCTTCTATTTATGAGTACAAAAATCGATCGTGATCGTGTGTCAAAATGTTTTATAGCATCCGTCGACTCCAGCCGTGAATCGAGGAAGCGCTTGGGTAATGAACATTCAGTGAACGTATAGATTAAGAATCGACGTATCTATACGAGGAAGCGCCAAGTAGCTTTTTCGCGTTGATTTTAATCGTGAGAAATGATTCAATAGACTAAAAACTTTTTAATAGCTTAATGAGCATAATGAGCATTTATGATAATCACGAGGTATTTTTATATTCTTACAAATTTCAATTTTATTTATGTCCGATAAGAACGTTTGGTTCGGGAGATTTTCTAAATAACCAATGTAACCGATGCAACTATCATAAACGAATTAGACAAATCAGTTCGCAATCATTTGAAATCCATCGTAGCACAAGTATGGAGGATCAGTTATAACTAGCAATGTATATCAAGATTTTGTTAGTTCGATCGATGAAATTTAAACTCATAATACATATAACGTAGGGGTTAGAAGTCAATAAAATCGTATCAACATTACAAGAAAAGTAAAGAAAGTCGGGAGGAAGTTTAATTAATTACCCGTCATGCAATAAAGTAAACTATGACCTATTCAACAGCCGTTCCACTTAGAGTCGAAGAGAAAATTTGAAATAAGCAAACACTACTCAATGCATGAGGCAACATCCACTAACAAAACCATAAGACTTAACATACCTATGCTATTTTAGTGAATTTACCGCATATGCCATAGTATGCCGTAACGGGCAAACAGCGTCGTCCGCGCGTTGCTGTGTGGCGTCACTGCGGAATATTGTACGACCTTCACCTTCTTACTTTCCATTACCATCTTTGTTCCGTGCGATGCCTTTTTTAACATCGATAAAGTGAAATTTTTCGTATATGTATGTAGCTTACGTAATGTGTTGTGGCAAAGTTCATTTAATATGGACAATATTATTACTTATTATTAATATTACGTTCAATAAATTAAATGAAGTCTGTTAGAAACATCGTCGTAATTATGTATGCTTTCAAATATCAGATCAAAGAGAAACATCTTCAATGACATATAAATTCTCATCTTCGTTGCTTTGACGGTGTACATAAGCGGGTGGGTTCTTTGTAATTATAATATCATAATAGATCAAACAATTGTAACAACTAGTGGGATATTGTTGAATATTACAATTTTATAATATTTAAAAATGCGTACGTTTAATTTTTCTACATTTTTAATGACAAAATGTTGTAAATGTAGAAGTGCCGTGTCAACCGCCGTCTCTGCCCGCAGACTGGGTACACGATATCAATATGGTCGAGCATTCATAAAGGTGTTGACAACCTTTGCTGTATCAATTCAGTTGAGTAGCAAACTTTAAGTGTATTTTTACAATGGAATAACAGTAAGAATAATACATCAAATATAAACACTAAATCTCCGGTACTGTCATAACAATTGGGGACTGAACTCATTCGTTATTTAAACGGTATATTTACCTGTCTGTGTGACATTTATCCATTAGCGACCCACTGTACCGACCTTTATGTGTTTGGGGATATTTGGAGGATTCTCTGCCACGCTGCTCCATTGCAGCCGACCCACGCTTTGGATGTTTTTGAACGAAACTAATTCTGATCTGATCAATACCTGTTTCAAATTTCTTTTACGTATTTCTAATTGACTACACGCGAAACCACCGGTTGCCGATCCCTGGCTTGAAGCTTTAAGTCGGTCGAGCTTCTCTCTAAGGTCTCCAACACGAAGGCTAAACGTCGTAGCGTTCTGTCACCCGTGGAGTGCTCGGACGGGGGTCTCGAGGGGCCGTCGCTTCGGCCGGTTCATCACTTTAGAGATAGAATATCCCAAATGACATTCTTACTGTTAAAGTTTAGAGACAAGCTCCAGAAGTTTCGACTGAGCGTCGATGGATCGGTCGGTCAGGCAGTCGGTAAGGATAAAGTTTTGTATGATTTTATATTTCGCACGTCCCCGAAAACGTTCGGCTCGTCGGCCGCGCCGTCCCGGTGGTGATGGACGTCATAGCCACGATACGTATAATATTATTTCGATGGCAAACTCATAAACAGGTCATCTTTGTAATAATATTATCTATGTGAGTTCTTTTGTTATAGAATGCACGATACAGGAAATCGTGTGTAGAAGTCGTTAGGCCGACTCGTCCCCGAGGTCACTGTGCATAGAAGGTCCCGTTCTGGTCGTACTGCGTACCTGCTACTTACATAATAAAGATTTTTTAGATAATTATCACCTCCGATGTAACGACGACGCTGGGCTCTATCAATTTATCATGTTGACGTATAATCACTGCGATAATAACTTGAAATATCTGTAATTATAATGATAATAATGATATAATTTTCTTATTTTAATTGGGGTGTATACAGTGAATGGCTGTAGTGAGTTAAAATTCTTTTTAAAGAATCAAGAAATTTTTTTTATTTGAAAAGAATTTCAAATTTGCTTTCGAGGAAAATACGGCTAAGGAATATAAGTTACTTAATTGGCAAACACTTTCGGAAAGGGCTTTGCAGAGGCTAGCGGCAGTAACGGTGAAGAAATATTTATAAAAAGAGGAAAAATATTTAGAAGTACTGATAGCCAGAGGAGCAAACAGTCATGGGTAAAATGGAAAAATTGAATTCCTTTACTTTGTTAGTGAGAACGATGAATAATTTCTGAGCGATCCAACCTTAAAGGGATTAACTAGAAAGTCAAAGTTTGTAGGAAAACTAGGTTTATTTCAATTAACAACATTATGCTAATACTCTTCAACGCAAATGATAAATTATAACTTAAAATTCACTATTTGAAAGTGTGAATTCGGAAAATTGCAATTAATTTTTGAGCCACGGTTTCGGGCTGCCAACATATATACATATGCTGGTATAAAATTAGAGTTTGCAGTTTGAAGAATCTCATGGTTGGCACACGGGTGCCAGGCGGCTCCGGTGGTGCGTGATGCAATCCACCGCAAGCTGTGACGCAACCGCTCGACAGTGGCGGGCATTGTGTACGATGAGGTTGTCGCTGCGCCCGGGGGCCTAGCTTGTCACTGTGACGTCTAGCAAGGGGCCCATGTCGCGGGAGTTCTTGCGCTGATGACTGTACCGACAACTAAATTACTATTAATTTAGTTTTCAACAATCCGCAAACAATGTATGATGATATATATATCTCTACCAACACGTGTTTCGCTCCGAAACAGAGCGTCATCAGGGTAGCAGAATCTACGAGTCGTAACCGCAAAGTGTACACTTTGCAACAGGGTAGAGTCTACTACCTGCTACTGCTACTACTACTGCGGATTGTTGCAAAGTAAATTAATAGTAGTTTAATACAATGAATTTCCGCAAAGTAACGCCTGATACTATCAACTGTACCGACAACTGTTGGCTTAACTAATACCAACAGACACCGGTGCTGTAGGTCCGTCGACCACAACAGTTCAGTGTGCCAGTGAGTGTGATGGCGAGTCTTATGCTCTGGTAAGAACTGCATTTCAAGTTGGATATGTTGGCAGGGCATAGCTGAGCTTATCCAGTGCACCTAGTGTTATCTAAGATTAACGCATTGGCTTAATCATATTCAAATGAAATTAAATAGTAAATAGTCGTGTGCGTGAAGTAACAAATGTGAAAAAAAGAGTTATAAAAGATGAACATAGTGTTATTCATATCCAATTTGGATATATTACAGGGTTCCTTTTTTATTACTTTTCTTTTATAATTTTCATGATATTTTCAATCATTTAAAATTATGTATAACGTGTAAAACAGCCACAGACGAAAATCTGAGATCCGACATCCTCCAGCCTGCTGTGACTCGTTACAGCAAACATTTTCTTTCTGTTTCACTTTGTCAGTTATCGCTTGGTACTTCTTTGACTTGTTTTCTTCGACCTTATGATGAGCTGACCTGAATGTTATGTGATAATATAACGCATATTTGACCTTTTATTAAATGTTATGTCTACCGGACATTAGTGTTATTGATTGAAATCATATACAGGAAAATACTTAAGTGGGTTCATACACTTAGATTATTATTGTATATAATGTCCAATCAATTTTTTTTATGTATTTATGAACATTAAAAAAGATAAAATGAGTGTGCAAATGCATGAATTGAGTGGTTCTGAACGTCGGCAAAACATACAAATGATTAAGGCATACATTCATTACTCATATTCATTTATTCAATTTACATATTGTACCGAGTTCTATGCAGTGCTGACGCGTTGATAAGTTTAACGTTTATCCGCATTGAGCGTCGACCGCTGTTCACAATATTAAAGTATTCTGTGTAATTGGTTTACTTTCCTTTAAAGGTTAATCGATTATCGATTAAATATCGATTAAAATCTCGGCGAACATAATTAAAAGATATGAAAATATATAAATTTGGATTGTCGCATGACAGTAGAATTTTTTATTTATATAATTATTTT
This sequence comes from Megathymus violae, assembly GCA_003671415.1. Taxonomy (NCBI): domain Eukaryota; kingdom Metazoa; phylum Arthropoda; class Insecta; order Lepidoptera; family Hesperiidae; genus Megathymus; species Megathymus violae. The sequence goes on along the minus strand of PDGT01000141.1, from coordinate 106,662 downwards.
TTGTAATGTGTTAAAATTATGGAAAATTCCTTTCATTTTTATAGCTGTTGATTCTGCCGCAGTTAAGTCATCGTAACAACCCACGTAGTTCCACTGTTTGGCTCGCGTCTCCTCTCACAATGAGGGTTTTAAGGCCACAGTCTGCCACGCTGGCCGAGCGTGATCAGCTAGGTATTAACGACAGCAATAAACGAGAGATTCTATCAGTGTCCGGTAGCAACGTATCTGTAACGGACCTGAATCAGTTTTCTAGGTATATTCGCGGTCACAAGATCGAGGCGCTATGGTTCCACGGTCTAAGACCTAACATGGAACCATCCTGCATGTCAGTGCGTGTAGGTGGCGTAGTTATGACAGTGGGCCGGTACATGAAGTACCTTGGGCTGGTACTAGACAGCCGCTGGTGCTTCAATGAATATTTTGACTGCTGCCAAATCTCGGGGGCCCGAGGGAAGAAGTCCGCCGCCTCTACGCAGGTGTCGTGCGTTCTGTCGCGCTCTACGGTGCGCCCGTATGGTCGGACAGACTGTCGGGCTGCCGGCGCCGCGCAGCCAAATTGAATGCCGCGCAGCGTACGATCGCGATCAAAGTCGCACGAGGATTCCGGACGATTTCGTATGAGGCGGCCACAGTCCTGGCGCGGTTTCCGCCCCTGGACATTCTGGCGGATATGAACGCAGAGATCTTTCTAAAGATCCGCGTTCTCCGCCAGAGGACTGAAACCCTCACCGTAGAGACGGTCAAGAGGCTTAGGACGGAAGCTAACCAGCGTGCCCTGAGACGTTGGCGCGAGCGGCTTCTGGAGCCACGAGGCATACGCCGCCGCGCTGTCAGTGCAATACTGCCCAGCATCAGTGCCTGGCTGAAGAGGCGAAAATGCGTCACCTACAGACTGACACAGATACTCATCGGACATGGCTGCTTCGGTGAGTATCTGAATCGTATAGGCAGGGAGGCAACAGCGCAGTGCCACCACTGCGGCGACGCTCAGGATTCCACGAAGCACACGCGCGAATTCTGCCCAGCGTGGCAATCGGAGCGGCAGATCCTGAGGCAAGCAATAGGGCTAGATCTCTCGCTGGAGGCTGTCGTGTCAGCGATGGTCCGTTTCGGCGAAGCCTGGGATCACGTGGCCGCCTTCTGCGACCGCGTCATGCTCGCAAAGGAGGAAGCCGAACGGACCAGGGAACGCACCGACCTCGCTCGGAGAAGAAGGCGTCGCGGCGGGCATAAATAAACACGCCCAGCCGCCTATATCTCTGTAGCCCGTGACCAGAATAGGGCTACGGTATCCCCTGCCTGTCGTAAGAGGCGACTAAAAGGGGGCTTCCGGGGTCGTGGGCGGCTAGGGTAGGAGCCTGAACCGTCCTGCCAACGACCCCGGGAAGGTCGTCGATATGTGTGGCCGCATACCAGCGTAACACCAGAAATTCGGGGATGATCGTCCACTCATCCTGAACAGAGCCCAACGGGGCACGCGCTCATAGGACTCTGGCCGTGTTCCGATGGAGATCCCGGAGTCCTATCATAGCGCCGAGGAAGGCCACCGGGGGCGTTTCAGTACGGTAAAAATCCCACATATCCCGGCGTCGCTCCCACGGCACCGAGTACCTTTTGAAGGTTTCCCCCTCGTCAACAAAGAAAAAAAAGGTATATTCGCGGTCGGTGTCGCGAGGTACTCGGGGATCGCCCTGGCGTCGTCACGGACCCGTTCGTACGTGGTCGTACGGAGGCGTTATGACGTGATAAACGCAATTGTTCTGTAAACGGCGGAGTTGCGAAAGTGGTGCACACTGGCCCGCATGTGGCCTCACTATTTATATTAATTTCCTCACAATGAATCTATCTAATTATCGTTAGTAAACATATCGTACTTCCGGCGTGAGTCATTTCGATATTGCCACAGATAACATTGATATTTACATTCGGAGCTAGGAGGTTTTTCACGGACATAATATATAAGACAACAAGCTGATGCCAGCTCAAGAATAAACCTCTGTAAACTATCAATTTGTATCGTGTTTAACGCTGTAATGTACTCGGCAGTGACTATGCCTTCCGAGCGAAGAATCCCGGGTTCGATTCTCAGCTGGGGCGTCTAGTTGTACGTGTATTTTTAAACGGTCAGTGATGGTACAAGAAATCCTCGTGTGAAAGTGTGAATGCGTAGTGAAGGCTTTTTTTTGAATTTATACCGTTACATTATTATATCATCGTAAAAAGTGTTTTATATTTATGTTATAATTATGTTAATGTAATGAATACATTAATTTCACATTGTCTCTATTATACTTAATACGATTATTCATCGCCTGGATGTTTATGTTATTATACAGGTAGCCCCGGCGTTGCGTCCAATCGCATTATTTACCTACTGCAATATTGTGAAAATTTAAAATATAATATTTAACTTTTTTATATATAGAAAAGTTTAACTGTGCAATATCAAGTATATAGGTCATAAAATTCATTTAAGGGTACTAAATAGAAACATTTGTGAAGAAAAATATTTTAATTTTTATAAGTACACGTAGTTTTGAAAGTAGGTAACTATTATGTTAAGGGTATTTTAAGTTAAATTTACGTTTTAATGTGATGGAAGTTAATTAATTAGACATTTATTAACTATACGATATTATTTTTAAAAAAATATTCAAATTTCCCAATCCCAAGTTAAATATCTGAACAATATAAATAAAAATCAATAGTCGCATGTATGAAAGATCACCACTTGAGGACGGCTCCACCGCTGAAGGGAATCCCTGACAAGGAATCCCTCGCATGATATAAAATTATTAAAAGACGCACGGGTGACGCCAAACCCACTTCTCGTTTTCTTCGTCAGTCAATTGCAGCCTCGCAAAGCCGGTGCGGTGCGTTATTTTAATTGTAATTAGGAATTTTGTACGAAACATTTTAAAACTTTACTGTACTGCAAATTAGGGATGTGTGTTACGAACTCGTTCATTATTGGCATTTAAATATTCTGATTATGGATCGTTAATAATATGATTTTAATGTTGATAAACATAGGAGCAACGATAAGCATGGTCATGCCTGGTGTTAACTGGCTGCTCCGTCTCTGTGGGTCGTGTGATGTGGACTTTAGAGATCGGTCCCAGAGGTGTTACTACCGCTGAGCTTACTAGAACGCCGCGCTATACCCAACACCCGAGAAAATCAATTTCAAAACAACACTTACCACTAGCTTAATGAAAGTCATCCTGTCGCAGCCGCGCGGGCAGAGCGTGCAGTCTGTGGAAGATAGGTCACGTCTGTTACTGCACTGGTGCGGCGTGGTGCAGTGCACGTGCAGTTATATACTGCACGTTCTGTCTGCAGCCTCCCGGTAAGGCTGGACTTGGATATTTAGTTCTAAGACACATAAAACCATCGGTATTGCCGCTGACAGAAAATCACGTTTTGAAAATTGTTACTTGGAAGTTACATTATAGTGTGCTTGAAGATTATCTTACAACTTATTTATAAATAAGAATTATTATTTTTAAGTATTAGTGTACTTTTTAAAACGCCACTGAGACCAATGTATTTTGTTAATTCGCATACGGGCAGTACTCACCGTTCAGTCACAGTATCCGTATCACAGAAACAAGAAGAGATTTCACTGACGCTCGGACGGTATTTTCAAAGTGCGAAGTGTCGTAGAACGGCGCCGCGCGCTGCTCGCTGCGTGCTGCTTGCTGCCACTGGTGTGGTCGGTACCATCGTCTTCGCTATATATGTAGGCCCCCCTCCAGCACACCGAGCATGCATCGTGCACCATCTCGGATCATCTCGTTCTAATTTTATTATACCATCAAACGGACAATTCAATAGTCGAGGGTTATGTGAACGCCGAGAGCTGGAAATGTCTCGGACGCTTCGTCCCGATGTATGTATATTGTGATTATTGGTACTTCAATAGTGTATCGCTCAACATTCAGACTGCTTGAAAATATTCAGTGTAATTACCTAACTCTGTAAATTTGAGATGATTTTCATTTACATTTATTATCGTTATTTAAAGCTTAAATTACTTTAAGCGACTGATGTAATGGCTTACTTTATAATGAAGTGTGCATTTGGTTGTTTTAAACTATGATGTAAGTATATAGTTAAACATTATAAGAAGTAGATCATATAACTGACAAATGTTTTGATTTTAGTCCTACTGATGTTTTAATTATGTACGCTCATGCCACCCGCAACACAGGGAGTCCTTTTCAGCGGTGTTAATATTTATTTACTTAGTATTCTGTAGAAAGACATTTAAGAATTGAGTTTGGATAGTCATTAACTAACTAGTACTATGAATGAAGTTTAGGTATACGCGCATTGCATGTTTTCCATGTATAAAAACTTTTGTATTTTGAATGAGATAATTACTGTTATTGGAACACGCATTGATCCCGGATTTGTGGCCCCGACATGTAACTTCCCCTATAATTTACCACTGTTATGAAGGATAATGAGATAATTTTCGATGTTTTCCTTACATACGGGGAAAATCTGTATACGTGTAAATATGTTTGAGGTTTATTAATTTTCTGTTATACGATTATGAGTAATGAGTCATGTAAATTACCTTGACGGTGTCACCACGGTTTTGGATCAATGCCTGTAGGGCTTCTGTGGTGTATGACTTTAAGACATGCCATATTACTAATATATTTTGTCGTCACTATAAGCCTTTATACGGTTATTTGCGTGTAATATTCTTTAAAACTTCTTTTTTTTATCTCGAACTCAATCAGATTAAAAAAAAGAACAGTGTTCTATGACGGTATTCTAATTAGTGCAACTATACATATATTGTTATATATGTGGAAGCCGTAAACGGACGCACAGTCTGCAAGTCGAGTGGGTACTGCAACATATGAACTGCAGTTCTATTTCATCACAAGGACTGCGTCGAAACACTACAATCGTGTTGCCTCTGGCGAGCGTTGTAGCACGACTCATATGGATTAGTATACTCGTAGTACTTACTTACACAATGGTTTAATTAAAAAGTCAATGATAATTAATCTGTAATACCTTCGGCGATCGTCAACTTTATTTAGTAAAGAGTTTTATCTCTCCTCCGGGTGAGTGTTCAACATTCAAAAGGACGAGGGACAGTGGAAGTATTAACAAAAACAACGATTTAAATTTAAATAAATAAAATTTAAAATAAAATAATTTGAATAAACGTGTACACACTCACACCCCGGCACTAGGATTCCCTGTGTTGCGGGTGACATGGACATACACATTTATGACATTACAAATACCCACGACCCGAGAACAAACATTTATCTGCCACATAAATATCTGCCCCGGCTGGGAATCGAACCCGGGACTCCTCGCTCGGCAGGCGGGGTCACTACCAACTAGGCCATGGGCTCGTCTATGACTCGTCCAACGATATGACTAGCGCAATTCATTTGAGTTGTCAATTATACATACGCATAATAGAGTTTATTACGCATATTAGAGCTATGTTCATCGGGCACGATGTACCTTTCAAATGGTTAATTATTTTTCGATGCAGGTGCCGTGGTTCTGGAGATTACCTTGGGCATCCACACGAACTCAAAAAGTATTCTCTCTTTATGTATACATATCATAAAATTCTAAGTGATCTCTTTCTGTACATGAAGGATGTATGAGAAAAATTATTATTAAGGGCCTTTATTGATGCTATAGAACCCAAAACAGTAGATGTTAGAATTTTTGTCTGGGTGTTTGTGCGCGCTAATCTCAGAAACGGCTCAATCGGTATCGTTATGGTTTTCACAGCAGGAAGCATTACTTTATATTTAAAGTTCGTTTCACTGCAATCCGTCCATAAATAAAAAAGTTATAACCATAAACAATAACTCAGTGTTAAAACAATGCGGGACTATTTACTCGAAGCGTAAGGCGTATTTTCTAAAGCGAAGCGAGGGTGGTTCGCCACCAATATTAATAAAGATATAGATTAATAAAATGATCACACCGACACATAGAGTGTTCTCGAACTAGGGTGTATGGTTATGCGAATGTCACTGACATATACGAACACATATACACCGATGACCGTTTGTACGTTCGCCTGTTGACATAAATAAACAGGCGGTACACACGCGTACAGAATAAAGTATGTCTTTGGTATACGTGTGTACACACATATACGAAACTTGACGAGATACGACTAGCGTTCTGTCCACGTTGCTGTCACTAGATGGCAGAAGTGGACTCGATGGCGGCTGCACTCTCGAAACTTGTGCCGTCACCACCGCGTGGTGGTACATCCAGACTTCATCACCATTGCCCAGCAGTACCTCTGTCAACGGGTTGTTTGAGGCTGAAGGTGATTGTTGTCTATACGAATTAGAAATAAAGGGAGCAGAATATTTAGGATATTAGTAAAGAAAATTTGATCGTAAATGGATGTCCTTTAGTATAGTGTTATATTTAATTTTTTATTGCTAAATATTATCTATGATATCTTCTAGAGATGGGTTATTAGATTAGGTATTTCAGGATCACTCGAGGTGTGTGTGTGTGATTGACAGCGGCACACGATAAAGAACAAAATAAACCAATGCGGTGTTCAGTGTTGGCCCTGAAAAACTATAAACTTCGCGACGGTAAGGAGCCGTCTAGTACCTATCCCCTACGCGATGCTGGTGTACCGACGCGGAGACGTCTCCGGAGGACACCAGCGGGACCAACTGCCCCACTGCACGCGACGAGCTATATGTCATTTGATAGCAGCAACGAACGGCGACCAATGAAAAACAGTCGATGTTTGATCGTGCGTTAGACTAGAATAGCTAATAACTGAATAATCATCTGGTTGTTTTATTTTATTAATGTAATTTATAATTAAATTAAATTAATTATTTAATTATTAATTAAATCCTTTTTTAGATGATCTCGATGCCCGCCAATTCCCGACATTTCTCTCTTTCGTCTTCTTTCTTGGCCGACAATGCGTTAATTATGGGTTTGGTGGTACTATTGTCCACGGGCGACGGTGGCTTTTTATCATCAGGTGGCTCGTCTGCTCGTTTATCCAAAGCCAATACAATATGAATGAACTGCATTGAAATATTATTACTATAATAAATTTGTAAGTCTTAAAATTTTTACTAGGTTAGTAAAGGACCTAAAACTGACATGAGGTGATAAAATCAGAATAAAAAAACCTGCCAGCGCCTAGCCCCGAGGATTTTTTGTGTCGTAATTCTGTGGAATCTTAAGTATTACGAAATTATTAACTGCTATTTCAATAGATTCAATAGTTATAAAAACTTTTTTTTTCATACCCACAAAAAATAATTTTACATATATAGTGCAACAATAAAATACTCAAACAAAGGGGCAAAAATATTTAATAGCATAGTCGGGCTAATAATGCTGTTAGCCGTCATTGCATTACGATCGATCTCGGGTGGTAGTGACACTCGGTGTCGGGGGGTCGGGAGGTCTGACTGTAATAACGACAGTACAGTCGTTGACTTGACATCTGGTCGCTGAATGTACGGCGTCGCGGCGTCTGTACACTAAAGATGGGCTGCGATTGACAGTCCTACGAGGCCCGTGACACAATCTAGGATATTTGTACGTCATCTTGCAATATAATTATAATTTAAATGTAAATACGGTTGTTAGTTCATGTTGTATACATGTGCGAGGACACGGTGATGGTGACACAGTGCCTCGTCTATGACTTCGTCCCTGACTAACTTGTTATCGAAGAAAACAGTAGGTATCATTCTAACGTAGAAGGAAACGTTTGAGCTTTGAGTGTGCGCATTATGATGATACTAGTACTTCGGGTGGTGTGCGTGTTTCGGTTTGGCCAAGAGACGCGGACCATGATGAGGGAATTCATGCGGGAGTCCAGCTCGGATGGGAATTGAAATTTCGGATAAGTCCGATTACGCTAGTAGGTTGTTAAAATTTATAAGAAATTTAAAAAAGCAGAACTAGAAAAAATTTGCGGTAGTTTCAGTGTTTTCGCACATGCACAAGATGTGTTTAGATGTATAATCCTTACGTTTATAAACCACATACGTGCCTGAAACAATTGCTATTTATTTAAAATGAAAAGAACATCTATAATATTATTTAGTAATTTCTTAATAGAATAGATCCCGCGGGAATATATTAATTTCATATTGGACCCATATAATTAAGTTACAAGTATAATAATGTGTCATGGTAGCTTGTTCAATGATTTCACCGTAATACCGCGCCAGACCGACAACTAGGCGGTATCACTTTTTTTAATTACTTATTTTGATAAGGGAAACCATCGCGAGGACAGAGTTCTCTATAATGTTCTCAAATGTGCGTGAACTCCACAAACCCGCACTTACCGGTCAATACGAGAGGAGACATCTGCCCAGCGGTGGGACAATATGGGTAGTAATGTTTAAGAGTGTGACTTACTCGTATATATTTAATATAATTAATGTAGTCGGTTCAACGGTTCAACTGACAACCCTACGATGCGACCGATTTAGTAGTAAAAGCAACATGCGTGCGCCGCGCGCCGCCTTAGGAGGAGCGAACGCGGTGCGGCGGCTGTACAGTAACAGACGGACGGACGATAATGTTAACTTTACGTACGTATACTAGACGAGACTCTCAAGACATCACTCGTGTGTAGACACACGGTCTGCTTGTACATAGAACTCGGTAAAACTATACCTATACCTCCTGTAAATTAACTAATTCTTTTGGAGGTTAATTTGAAAATAATGTAATAAACAATCCAAGTTGACCGGCAACATGTCGATTTCCCTGTAGCATTATAGACGTGCGTGGGTGGTGGTGACCACTACGAGGTGGTCCGACTGCTCATTTGTCGCCTATTAACATAAACAAAACTGTTTTCATAGGCATCGTATGACGTATCAATGAACGCCCTACAATTTTATTTATGATTTTAATATTTAGTACAGTTTAAAATACAATAAATATTTAATGTTCAGATATCACTATTAAGGATAAATTTTGGAAAAACTAAAAATTACTAGTAGGCAGATCTCACTTCAATCAAATGTAACTTGGGTTCGACGTTTTAATTGTAACATTACGTGCACATCATTCTATACTTCTCACTCGACAAACGGACAGTAATCGGGAGTTCCAAAGAGTGACGGATTTTTGACGACGCACGGCTCCGACAACTCTTATACTCTGCCGTCTGAGGATTAAAGCTACAGTAAAATATTTTGATACTATATATAAATTACGATCGACGATGGATGGGTCTCGGTGTTAAAAGCTAATTTTAGCCTACTTCCTATATCTTGTCACGTCAGGAAGTGTCGAAAGGACGGTCAACGAAGCGGCGATTAGCGACTCTGTGCTTTGGAGGGTCGTTAAATAATTTCGCTTGTCGTTTACGCAGGCCGACGATCTGCGAGTACGTAGGTTGTTTCTGGGACATCATAATGGAGTACTCCTAAGTTTTTTCAGTTGTGAATAGGCTTGATTCTACGCTCGCAGTTCGCCGATAATAGTTACGAGTACCTAAAGTTAGTTAATACGTATTTAACAAAAAATTAATAGAGCCCGCAGCGTGAAATCACTTTTACTTCCCCGTTTGCGTGCAGCGAACTAACGAGTGTTTGTGAGCGCGGGTGCCTTTAATGAGGTAGTTAGTGTAATTGAATTAGTTTTTGTGTCTTTTATGGGATAAAGATATATTACCGGCAATTACTTTTTTGATATTAGGTTACAACACGGACGATTCTAAGTGGCGAGGCGTGTAAAGACCCCACCAAGCCTCGAGTCCAACCCAACTCTCTGCTCGTTGAGACCTGTTGAGTAACAGACGTGACGATTGCGTCAGATCTCTACGTCGGGGGGTCGCTGGGCTCTGCATGACATTATTACATCTCACGGGGTACCCGAGGTATGATTGGCAGAGGTTCATTTTGGAATGGATGGCAGTTTTAACAATCTAGAAAGAAAGAAAGAAACCATTTATTTCGCTAGTCGCTAATAGGTGCTACAATTAAAATTAAAGATAATAAACAAGTATAAAAATAAGAATAAAAAGAATAGAGCAAAAAAAAAATTACCACAATTAATATTACAGTACGACATACACAGAGCGATGAAAATATTGTCATAATCATAAATACACCTACAATCTAGCGAAAAAGGCCGTACTCAGCCTATGTCGTAGCGCATCCCAAACAAAGGATGGTTACGACTGCTGGTATTCAGTACGACCCAAATTGTCGCGTAGTTCGGACAATCAGTGCCACATATGCTATTTGAAGAGAAAAAAAAATTTTGTATGTTCACCAATACAGTGCGAATAAGGCAATTAACAAAGTGCACAAGATTAAACACCAGCAGAATGGGTACATCACAAATGTACAACAACGTATGAAACAACGGCTACATTTACCAGGTAAGGCACTTTTGTTACATTTTTGATATATGTATTGCTACATGTGAATAAATAAATGCATTTTTATTTAATAAATAAATTAATAGTAACATAATAATAATTTTGTCTGTTATTGCAATTTATTTTTTTTGTACAGTAGCATATAATAATTTAATCAGTTATAAATTGGGCGTTATGTGTGTGTTTGTGTGTGTCTAAAGTCATTTACAAAAGTGGAGAGATACCTGCCCAGTGCTCGGGCTAGTAAGGACGAAATATAGGGTTGCCAGCCCCTCGGTCTTCTATAGGATGTGTTCTGGAGAGTGTGCGCAGGAATTATATAACTATTTAATTGAACAACTCGACGTACGGCGGGTATCCATCCATATGTCGGGAACATCCCGCCCGCGTCGGTCTTCCCAACTACATATATGGGAATCTTGGAAAGGAGAATGAATAGGCTTTTATAAGTTAATGCGCTCAACATCTAAGATTTCATCACCACTTACCAGCAGGTGGTTTTGTTGGCAAGCATTAACTTATTATATGTAAAAAAAATCCCTCTTCGGTTTTAGGGATATGGCTGCAGAGAAGGAACGTAAATACATGGAGTCATTCAAAATAGTGCGTGACGCAGACGGTGGGATGGCGAGAGACAAGCAGACACGATACAATTGTAGCATTATGTAACGTGAGGCACGCGGAGTACTGGCCGGGGGATGTATTGTTTTCATGAGAACTTCAGGGTTTGAAAACGGTGCATTAGTTGACAGCAATAGCCATGTCACTCAAACTATGTTCCACTTTATGCGCGCTCTAACCGACCCACGCCACCGTTTTGCACTGCACAGTGCATCTTTGTCGTTAGTCTTTTGACGACGGTCGTGTTCTGGGCGTCGGTGGAAATGACTCAAAGTAGAAAATCGAGTATGTAGTGGGAGCTGCATGATAGTGATGTTATAGATATGAACTTTCGGATACGGATATGGATATATGAATAGTATTTTATCAGTTTCCGTTGCGGTTACGGATATGAAATTATTTCGGATTATTTCTTTCATCTTTCATCGCATAAGCTGCAGAAGTTATTGATAAAGTACACCCGTACCAAGCCGGGGCGGGCCGTTAGTAATAAATAAAAAATTGTACTGGCTCAGGCAGCGAAAACCAGACCAACAGCGATAATGTGTTTAATTTAGACTGCCGCTATCCGAAATTATTCGAAACTTGCCTTGCTGTGCCTTGATTGCGATCATCATTCGTATTAGATGTCTCATTCATGACAAATGAACACCACCCCACACGTTGGCCTAAATTTACCAGTTTCATTATCACAGTGGAGACAATGAAATCAGCAAAGATTCCTAATAAAAAACATACAAGTCTTTAGTTCATTCATTTATGATTGCGTTGTGAGTGAATTGTGTCGGTCGATATATGTGGTAAGTTGTTACGTCGAATGCTGTAAAAAATGGAATATTTTTTAACTGAAGAGTGCTTGTCTTGAACTTATAGTAGTTTTTTGTGACGCTTTTTTGTTTTTCAAATTAATCTTTAAGAAGAAAATACAGATATGTAATGCCTGATCGTCATTATCATTCGCTTTAGTGAAGGGAAACTCGCGAGAAAATCGACATACCTGGAGTTCTCCGTCATGTTGTTTGAGGTGTGTGAAATCTTCTCATTTACCTATGAGCGGAGTCGTAGATTGCGGCTTTAAATGTTATCAATGTCAAAACAGCTATATGTGAGAATAGCAGAACAGTTACGGGTTTCGATGACGATAAGTGTTAGATGGAGCAAGTCAAGTGAATTTACAGTACAAATTTGTATCCAGAATTGAATTATTGTATGACATGACTGTAAATTATTACCAGTGGGTACTTTATTTGCCTATAATTATTACGAATTCCTCGACAGGTATTAAACTGAAACGCGCAAACATAATTATGATTACTGCAACCCCCACAATAAGGACTAATCGACCACCGCGCTGTTGTTTGTACGTGCGATATTATATACACAATATACGCAAGTAATTGCACCGGTGCAGACACATACATACATATAACGGTAGCACCACGGTGACGTACGTACAGACAGCAACATGGTTGAAAGTTGAAAGTTTTATATGCAACCGAACTATCAATTACGTAACTAACACTTCTTATGTTCTGTGGTTGCGTGGACACTATTATTAAATTGTCAAATAGTGAAATGTCTGTCGACATTATGGTAAGAGGTGAAGAAATACATCAAAGTTTGTCCCAGCTTCGGATAAAATACTTTTCCTACTTCCGGCATCCATAATCCTGATGCATTTAAACAGAAATGTGGACCGTGCGTCAGCCGTTACAAATTTACTTTGTTATTGGCACGTAGAAGAACAGATAACACGATTTGGCTTCGACAGGCTCCTCGGTCTGTTTAAACGCTAACAAAATAGGCGATCCGTAAATCATTAAGATCTTAATTTTTTAATGTTATTACGGGACAAACGAGCGGACGAGCAACCCGCCGGTAAAAAGTAACTACCGATAATTTCTTATTAGGAGAATAATAAATTCCGATGAGGTAGTCAAAACTGCTTCAAAGAATTTTGCTTTCAGATTTTACCAAAAATCATAGAATGGCGGAAGTGAATCGACAATCTTATCGAAAAATTGTATTATTTCTAAAAAGTGTTTCTATTTCTCTATACAATGGTAAATTTCATAAGCGATGATCTGATACGATCGAAAGCACCCGCGGAGGTCGTCGGCTGTAGATGGTGGGCGCTTGTTCAATGAACAAACGTTTGTTGAACAACGACATAAAGTGTGTGTTGCAAACGGTCATTTGTGACGTGCGGTCACGCAGACGCAACGTCATGAGGCACACATTATACAGAGTGGTCAGCATATAGGTTGTCGAAAATTAAATAAAAAAAAATATTACACACCATCCCCGCAACGGGATTCCCCGTGTCGTGGTCACAGTCACTCACTACAAAGTCGTTAAAGTTAAACTTCATCAATAACTATATTATTTAAGGTATAAAAAATATAGATTTTTTTTAATTAAAGCGCCACCCAGCGTAGCGTGGACACGAGCCATCGTCTCGACAAAATCAATATATCGTGTGAATATGACCTGAATAGCTTACGTCGGTCAACAGAAGTCGTGTAATTTTCAACAGACGTACTAATTATCGATTGTTATAACGTAAAAGCAGTGTTCATACGTACGTAGCACGAGAGCTCATACATACAAGCCCCACACTCCTTCCTCGGCCGTCACGGGCGCGAGTCGGCAGTACGAGCTCCATTTCACTTAGAGATTGTCACATTGAATGAAGCGTGTCACTCCGTGGTGACGCGGCGCGGTCACGACGCGAGGTCACGCAGTGACACTACATTCGCAGTAGGGAAAGGTCACGCAGGTGACCTCCTTCCTTATTTTGTAAATTGTGTTCATTTATGGAAGGATTGAAATAAAATGAACGTGACGCTTACTGTAATACATTAATGAAAACCGTAACGAATTCGGATAAGCCGTTTCTGAGATTAGCGCGAACAAACACAGACAAACAGACAAAAATTATAAGAACTATTGTTTTGGATTCTATTGCGTTAATAAAGGCCCCTTATATTAGTTTTTCTCCTTCCTTCATGTACAGAAAGCGATGACTTATAATTTTATTATATGTATAGATTACAAATATACATTTATATTATGTTAAATAGTTTATGAGAGATTCTTTCTGCCATACAAAACTAAAATTAATTAATTAAAAATTACCTACATCGGAGTGAAATGACATTTATGCAACGATATTAGTACTAAAGCTAAGTGTACTGTACTAGTTTAACGAATGAATATCGCCAACAGATGTCGCAATGAAAGGTTATAATAAAATAAATCAAAATTAATTAATTAATTAATATTTGAATAAAAATGTATTAACATCAAATGTAATCCATTAAATGTTTATAAAAGTGTATTTGAATTTGAGTGGATCAATATCAAGTATTTTATTAACGATTAAAAATTTGAACAATATACGTAATTAAAATAATATATATATATAAACTATGGATACGGATATGATATAAAATATAACACTATGGATATGCGGAGGTGACGCGTAGAAAATGCTAGGCCGTTAATAGGTTTCTGGTCTGACTTATGTTCATTTTCATGGCTTCAATTCTCTGGTGCTTACTGCAGCCCTGCAGGTCTCGGGTGTCCCATAATAATTGTTCCTTCCTGGAGTCCTGGATCGTACTCTATCACACTGCTTCAGTGCGGTCCCGACGCAGAAGTTTTTATGCCGCCGCAAGGTCTCACGGTTAAAATATTGACGATTGCTGGTTGACGACAGCAGGTAGACGGCGTGTCCTTCCAAACGCAACCAATAAGCTTTGTTACTAGCGATTGCGTTGCAACTCATATCTAGTGGTAACGTCACGAACTTCCCCAAACGTTTGACCGAGACAAAAGGCAGCGATAAATTGTGTAACATATATTGACGACGAGGAAGTTAAAAATCGGTTACTTGTAAACAATTTCACTATGTTCGGGTACTCACAATAGTATTGTATACCAATGTCATCGCGGTGAGATTCAACGTGAGAATGATCTGAGTAATTTGGTCCCAATATCGGTATTAAATACAGCAATCGTGAATACCATTCCAATTGAAATGTATAAAATGTCCACCTCGTGCCTCCGGTCGAATGTCAATCACTATAGTTATCACTAGTTATCACACACAGGTAACAAGCACAATATTTTAGTTATCAACACGAACAAATACGAATATTACTGAAAGACATTAAGTGAACGCTATATCTAGCGTACTAACTGTAATTATAATAGTTTCGTCGGAGACCAATCTTGTAGATTCAATAATTTATTTCATAATGTTGTCATTACTGGGATGTAAGGTATGTCTGACGACACGTGACAGTCTTATGTCGTGTTGCCACGGGGTAGAGCATCCACCGATACTGGCTATATAGCATTAGTGATTATTCTTAAATGAGGAGGAATCTACAAACGATGATATTTCAACCACTTAGCTGGTGCCGCGGCCCGCGCTGCTGCGGCATGCGTCAGTCGTAGATACGACAGGGCAACGTCAGATGCTGTTCAGGTTGCTACGAGAGTATGCCGCTACGGTCAATCCCGATTGTATTTTCAACATCATTTCCTCCGAGTAGTCACGTTGGTATAACACATACGGATATTCGCTAATTCTGACCATCACTTTGTTTCGAGTAACCACATGGTTCTATTCACCGGACCAGCTTTAATGTCAAATGAGGTACTCCACTCCACCTCAGTCTTAAGAAGCGATAACATACCCATGACAACCCAAAACATAACTGTAGTTCTGATAGTGATTGGACGTAGGTCGGTTGCACCAGAAATATTCCGATTACAGCAACAGACTTATCAATTTAATTATGATTTCATAGTTGATTTCTCCACTCCCACATCTCTTTGAAGAGTTAGTGCAATTGTTATACATCTAAAAATAATATTAGTCGTGTGTGTGTGAGTGTGTGTGTGCGTTCCCACACATCACGTGACGTCACGATCGTGATGATCGCTAATCTTCTCCGGCCCAGACCCCTTTGGCCCAAGGCTGTACGTATTTGGATAATCGGTTCACTTGTATTTATGAAAACGGTTTGACGACACGACACGACACGACGATTTTAACATCGCTATACGATGTTACGTGAAGCTCTAAAGTTATTTTAAATGTTTGGACTTCGTTAGTACCCATGCTTAAAAGGAGTCTGTTACAGTCATAACTAACTGCTTTACAACAGCGTGTTTTAGACCCTATCTACCCTAGAGTCCAAACTAACGTCCCCTGCTCGTGGTGGGCCCTGCGGAACAACGGATGAGGCTATGGCGAACGGTCCCTCCTGTTGGAGGTCGCCGGGCTCTGAACCAACCAGCTTAATTCCAACGGTATTTGAATAGTGGTACTCACCATCAGGTGGTTTGTCTGCTCGTTTTCGACAATTTACTTGAAGCAATCACATGTTAAGTAGATATAAATAGACATGTATTTAGGCAATCATTACTTTTTTAAGAGTGTGGCAAAAAAACATTCCATCCCACCACACCGCAGTATTGGCCGACATTAATTAGCTTTGAAGAAGCACATTGTACAACAACTTACAGACTAATATAATTTCGATATGTTAATAAATAGTTTTCTTCATCGACTAAATGAGTATCTTTCATTAATACCAAAGCTTTTTGGCACTTGACTGAAGTATAAATCATATTTGTAAATCCATAGGTAAAGACAAAGTGTTTCAGTAGTATTTTCTCCCATTTTTGTGAAACGATTTTTATTTTATGTTGTTTATTTTGTTCGTCGTGAACCAGCTTTAGCGTTAATGTTAATAATAAAAACATTTTAGAAATAGACTTCATGCATAATGGTAATGGTCGAATTTCAGATAAATCTTCTAAAACTTTAAATTATAGAGCAGTAGATATGCATGTATGACAGTTTGATATGTTCTATGTGCGCCAACTTTTCTGTATATTATACATTCAAAAGGAAATATTCACAACAGGAAAAACACGTAGATTTATTAAAACAATATGACTAGATTGATTGGTGTAATAGGAAATTGTGGTTTAATATTATTGTGAAACTTGGCGTCTCCCGGCACTAATCGGGAGCACACCGAAGCCGCGCTGGGGGGTAGTTGGAGGCGAGCCAAGTATGCGCTTGGCATGCCATCCGCGCATTTTAAAATACTACCTACTTGACTTATATGTCGAAAGTTCGCAATTACGGATTGTGTTCTTGTTAACTGTACGGTTAACCTATTTGATTTAAACGGGTCATCTAGTTACAAACTTCTCAAAGTTCTAGCTAAGTGCTTCTCATGTAATCCTTTATTGGCACAGAACATGGCCAACTTTAAAAATTCCTGCAACTTTTAGTATTTTATCTTCTTTTATTAGTGGTTTTAGGCAATGTTCGTTTTTCTCCATGTTTTGTCTGTTGTTGTGGTGGTGTATATGGTGAAATACGGAGATTGTTAAGATTCTCTAGTTTCCTTCCCTTAAATATTTGTTAAGTTGATTCTCTGCCTGACCCCGTACCTAAGTTTTGGTACAAAATCTGCAGGTTCGACTTGGAGTTACTTTCTTTATTTTGCCACATGTATCTTATATTGGAAACTATCAATGACGTCTAGTTCTATTCTATATTCATCTTCATTTACCAAATTCCAATGTCATTTGAATCGGTACTTCTATATAGTATATACTAGAATTACTTATGTCCAGACCTTTAATATATGTAATAACAATAATATTTACTTATCGATTTCAGATGTATTGCGCGCTTCCATGAAAATGCCCAAAGTACTGTAGTGTTTCCGTAGTTTCAATTGTATCATAATTTTTTTGGATAAATGTAATTAACCGACAGACGAGCCAGAACCAGAAAACGCTTTAGAGAGATATTATTGCACTGCTGCACGTGCAAGTTTTCTTCTTGTATGTTAATTGCTTGCATATCAGCCACAAATCAACTGAGTAGAACGATTGATTGACAGAATGTTTTAAACAGTGTATTACTGAACAAGAATATCTATCGAGTGAACCTACGAACGATCATATTATTTCTCACCGCCGAGATGTACTCCAGCATGTTTTAAATATAGGACTATAGATATACGTGTATTTAAGCTGCTTGGCTAGAGGAGTTCCTTAGCATGATTTTAATAAATTGCATGATCATTTTGGGGCAAAAATGCCTATTACCAAAAAACAAAGGTTCCGTATGTGCTAATGATGATACTATGATAACCTCACGGGCTTCAGCCGTTTCCTGAGGATTTCCATTTTATAACATGTTCCGTACTGATCGTCTACAATGATAAACGGAGGTTCACATCTAAATGCGTACTCGCACGGTCGTGTCGTGTATTGTAAAATCTGAAGGCGCAACGCTAATGTTAATGGGAGAATGTGGTAAGTGGCCTAATGAGATAGGCGTTATATACGCTCCGGCTCATCTGTTTAGGGTTTCTCGGGCGAGGGATAAATTAGTTAATTATGCAACATTTCCATTCGTGTTTTTTACCACTCGTTACAGTCGGTGACCTACTTTTTAAGCTTTTATTGCCGTAAAGCAGGGATCTGTACTGTCAGCGTACCTAACAAATGTGGCGCTGACTTTGCTTACAATTTTTTTTTTTCATTGGTATGGAAATGCAAACATGCAGTCTGTTTGTTGTAAAGTGGTTACTTTATCATTGTTGTAACGTCGATAACAGATGTTGCTATTCCTGAGGAGATGAAAAGCTTCGTTAGTTTATTGTTAGCTCAAATACTGTTCAATCTGGAATGCTAATTTGCTTAATGCAACTTGTTTTTCTATAAAATTATTAGCTTAAGGCGAGATTACATTACTTATTATTATCATCTTCATGTCTGACGGTGACGTCTGCTGATCAGGTTCTCTCCATATTATAAATAAGATGCAAGAAAAACAAGAGGACGACATTTAAGAATGTTGTTTGAGAGTCAGCATGTTGACTCCAATCGAAAAATGACTCAATTGAATATCTTGAACAATATTTTTGCGTTCTTATAACATTCTTTTTTACACAATAATTTGTTTCCACGAAAAATAAATTTATCGATGACACCTGTATAGACTTATCTAATAAATATACGGAACTTAATGTCGTTTAGGGTAACTAGAGCATAAAGCATTTGTTGATGGTGTTAACCCAAGAGCTATCTCAGCTTCACGATCATTATGTTAGTAATGGCCATAAATGTCGTTCGGAGATGAATTGGTGATTTGCGAGCATGCGTGGGAGCCGGCAGCCAGCAGCCGGCAAGGTTGTAGCGAATCCATGTTCATGCTCCATTTTGTTTCGAAATAATAGATGCGTTTCTATAAAGGAGTATCTGCCCTGACGTGACGACTTGAAGCTTGGGTTTCACGGAAAAGATATTAAATGATAGATAACCTTAAACAAAAACATTATTATTACGGATGTATATATCATTGTCGATTCATTACTTCTTAAGCTTAGTCACTACAATGCTCTCAATTTGATTGCGTCCTATTTTAAAGGTAGGATTCAATGTGTTTGCGTAAATTATACCAAATCATCGGGATCATCAATTGTAATGAGTGTACCATAGGGCTCTATTCTAGGTCCGTTCCTTTTCCTGGTTAATATTAACTATTTGCCGTATTTTATTAGCAAACATGCGGACATTGTACTCTTTGCTGATGAAATATCTCTAATATTTAAGATGAAAAGAAATAAATTAAATTTTGACAATGTAAACAGTGCTTTGCCCCATGTATCGCATTGGTTTACAATAAATAATTCAGTTTTAAATGCTAAAAAAACGAAGTGTATAGAGTTTGCACTACCAAATGTGCAGAAGGTAGGCAAAATTCTTAAATGAAATAATGAAACATTGACTATGGAACAATCCACAGTTTTTAAGTGTCACTTTAGGTAGTAAGCTTTAGTGGGGTGCCTCTATATCGGTTCTCGCAGGTAAACTTAATAGGTCTGTTTATGCTATTAGGAAGATAAGACTAATTACTGATGTAGAGACAGCTAGACTTGTTTATTTTGCCTATTTCCATTGTCATGTTTTACGGTATCCTTGTAGGGTAAATCAGCGGACATTGAGAGCGATCAGAGCTATATATATATAGATTAAAGTCACGTGAGTCATTGAGGGAAAAATTTAAATAAATAGATGTACTCACCGTAGTCAGTCAATATATTTATAGTAATTTAGTATTTATTAAAAAAATATATAACGTACAAGCAGAAAAGTGATACATACAATTATGAAACAAAAAATTGGTGTATTTTGGTTAAGTCTTCATATCGTCTTCAAAAGGTTCAGCGCTTTTTTATGGGGCTTGGAGTTCATTTTTACAATAAGTTGCCCATTGGAACTTTTAAGCGACGTATTAAAATACAGCTTATAGGCAAAGATATTATAGTATAGCTGAATATATTAATTACAAGGACGCCTGGAAATAATAGTGTCGAAACCAATTCCGCACAGGTTTAAACTTTTGTAATTACCATGTGTTGTTTAAAGGATGCGCTGAATAGTTTTTTTCGCCGTTTCTTCCTCTCAATGTTAAAGCACCTTTGCGAATCGGCAGTAGAACCAAAAATGACGTGCATAAGTGTATTTACAGAATACCTATATGATTAAGTGATTTTGAATTTGAATTTGACAATTTGGAGTTTGTACGCTGTTTGTACAGAGGGAGCAGAAGAGCGCGGTTTTCGAAAATTCTTACAAATGTTATATTACACTTTACAGTCTAAAACATTCGATTAATTGATTTTAAACTAATGTCATCACGGAATTTATACATTTTAGTATGTAACGGGTACTCACGATACGTTTCATTTGTTGCCAATATTTCGACCCAGTTACATGGATCGTGGTCACGGCGAAACTGCGGCGGCGAGGAGAAACCATCGACGAGCTAGCGGTAGATGAATCTCTCTACCCTACGTCTAGTAGGTTTTTCTTTTTTAGATACCATATCACGACACACGACACTACAATCAAATTGTATTATAAATTGTGATTTCAAAGGTCTCAGACGGGGATTATTTTCCGACGGATTTTTTATATGACTGTAGTCCTCATTTATCGGTAACCAATTATATTTTAATTGAAGTATTTAGGTTCGAATCCCGGATTTAAGAATCGGATCAGGTTAACTCGTACAAATTTCTCATTCTTTTCAAATTTTACGAAGCTATTTACGCATTTGAAATAATTTATTACCTATTTGGTTAGCGACATTCGTTGTGAGGAAACTCTTACGATGTTCTTAATCCGATTCATCACGTATGGGACGGTCAGATTAGGGGTCCTGTAATTAAACCGCGGCTGTTTCTTAATTTTGCCGATGCGATGAGGACACAAAGGAGACATTGGCTTTTCAAGCACGCGTCCACATGTACACGTGCTGCGCCTGCCAATGGCCATTGGCTATTTGCAAGACGACAGCGACGGATGTATGGAAAATTGTACACTTATGTAAACTTTTATTATAACGCGTTATCACTATACAGACTGTAGAAGGATGAACCATTGCTCGAGGTCGTACTCACGACTAGTGCAACTAGCAGTGAGCAATTCGCTACTCGCAGTAGATGGGAACAATGAAAGCTGAAATCCAATCTGGGTTTTCAGTAAACCTTATCATGCTCTCAATCGACCCCATCGCTAAGTTGGTAGTGAGCCTGCAGACATTTATATGACAAATAAATGTTTGTTCTCGGGTCGTAGGTGTTTGTGATATCTCATTTGTGTAATCCGAGTGCAAGTACCTATACCTACTTATATGTACCTATGGCACCTGTGGTGTGGTTCCGGTCTATTGTTGTGTGTATGTAACGATATAAAATAAAACGGATACTGTTACTGTACGGTAGGAAAATAACTGACGAAGTTACCTGACGGCGCAGCGCGGCCGATACATTGTGATAAGTCTTCATTTAACAAATTTTTAGCAGTAATATAAAGTCTCCGGCCACCTCCTACACTACACTTGATCGCTCGTCCCGATGGTCTCGCAGTCGTTCGATATGGCGTGGTTTACGTGAACAAACTTCATCACAGTGAATTACTGATTGCGTTGTTGTGCGCACTATGAGATGACTAGTTACAACTATCGTAATCCTTATTACTCATTCTGAATGTATGTGCGGTTTTGAGTCGAGTCATGTTTTAGACGGAACTGAGTAAGTAAAGTATTGAGCGGCCGTAGAACTGTTTTTATTTTTAGGTTTTGATCTAAATCATGAAATGAGTGCGTTCGGACAATACTGTGGGGCTTCTCCATATCTCGGAGCTCCCGTGCTTTGGTTGCTGCGGGGTATTTAATATGCAATATTGCAAACATTTTCCGTTTCTCTCACCACTTCTCTGTAGTCGGACCGAGTCAAGGATGCAACGGTAAAATATGGGTGGCTTTACGTGAACATCACTGAATGAAGAGCTATGCAGCAACTCAGCAACTCAACTATGCCGACATATCTTATCGATACACAACGACGAATTTTCAAAAAACATTTACGAACTACACAAAATGTGAAATACATATATTTAGACACCCATATAAAGAATCACGGGGCGCAAGAAATACATAAAATAAGGAGAAACAGTATTATTCATCAATTAGCGATCTCGTTCAGACAACTCATTAGGATATTACACGAGATCAGCAGTGGAATATTTATTGTAAATTAAAATTATGACGAACAGGGAGTAGTTGACAAGAGAGTAGTATGTCATTGTATAGTTTGTTTGTAAGCTCAGCCTTTATGTTATGTGACGTCAGTAACGAGACATCTGACATCGATTTGAATATAGAATTGTTTAAGGCAAGTGAGAAGAATATCATGCGCGACCACAACCGCGGCCGTTTAACTTCATCAAACACGCCTAAATAGTTTTGAATAAATATGTCGTTACAACAATACCAATATTACAAGAACAGTAACTGTTATGTAAGTTTACATCACACCGCCAGCGCCTGCAGCCGTTAATTGGAAACATTAGAAGACGTATAATGGTACAGTTGTAGCGCATTCTCGCCGATCGTAAGGTGATTGTTCGAGTCGATCTAAGTTAGATAAATTTAAGTAACGAACAGTAACGTTATATTTCACTAGCGGCCCGGTCCGACAAGTTCGGGTTGAACTATGAATGATATATACATGATTATTAAAAATTTCGTCGTTTTTGCCTTGATTAGACATTGATTAATTGGTTAATTGACATTTTATATAGCCTATCATCTGCACAACCACGTGTTCTCACTAAATACCAATTTTCATTAGATCGATCGAGCCGTTCTTGAGTTACAACGGGACATACACGAAACCCTCAACAGATTTATATACGGGTAGTAGTATAGATTAATTGTTTAACCAGAACGAAGTCGGAGAGGACCGCTAGTAATCAAATAAAAATACTGATTTGAAAAAGATTAATAATTTTAATTTATAACTTGAAGTAAGTNATATATATATATATATATATATATATATATATATTTATATCAATTTCATATTGTACTTTTGTTTATTTCCTTTAATGCACACGAGAAAAACCAGTATCTATATGTCATAATTTTTAGGCGATTATTTAGTTTAAGTTTATTTATGTGAATATTAAAAATATAAATAATTATATATGAATATAAAATATCTAGACTTCTTTATTGACCACGAAAATACTTAATCCAACTTCGATGATGTTAGTCGGTATGTGATGAGGATCGCTATGAAGTATTATTTTAAAACTTTGTCGAGAGTGTGTGTGTGACTGCGATTCCATTCGCTGGCGCAAAGATACGGCAAAAGGTTATCGAAAAAATATTTTTCTACCTACGTGCAAAAAATTGCGAGTTTTATGACTTTATACTTATCAGTATCAGTAAATATCGTTGTGAAATTTGCGGCTATTGTAATTAATATTTATGATAGATAGAAATGTAAATTTAACTGATTATTTTGCTGGCATATAAATATTGTATTGAAATAAAATTTACATCGCATATGTTATCTACGTTGATCATAAATATAATCTACATTAACACATATTTTTGTTCGTATGCGTTAATGTAAGTGATCTGTAGAACATGGAGTAGGTTTAAGTAGTACAGTAAAAGTTTTTACTTGGCATTCTTGTGAAGAGGAAAGGTGTGAAAAATCGAAGATAATTTTTGTTATGTTAGTTGTAGAGACAGGCACTAGCTTTGTATTAGTTTAGCGTCATATCAAATGTAACATCTGGAACCACCGCCGGATGACTCACGTCGACAACGCCCGCGGAGCCGCGCCGGCGCAGGCCGCGGGCCGCGACGACAGCCGGTTGACCGCTATCAAAGCTATCTGTGACCACTGGTTATCGCCAACCGGTTGTATATTTCTAGTTCGGCTTCAGTTCGGTTCATGTAGTCCTGTGGTTAGGTAGATGGGCGTCGGCGTCGGCGCCAGTGACGTGTACAAATCTTTCTTACCTTCTCATTTCCTGGCCGACAACGCATCCGTGATACCTTTGGTCTTGCCGATGTCCATGGGCGACGGTCTCCGCTTACCATCAGGTGACTCGTCTGATCGGGTGTCAGCTATTAACATAAAAAATGAGGCGTTTCACTCTTTAGCATAATAAGCATTATGCTCGGTTTGAAGTTTCGTCCTCTCGTCGGTCACCTGCGCTTCCTCTTTTAAATAAACCAGTTAACGTTTTTTACGGACTAAATGGGTTCTTTTTTGTTTGTTTCTGTCGATGACGCAATCCGTATTTTTGATGTCCATAGGAGACAACGACCACTTACGATCGAGGAGGTTTTTCTAGTTTACTTTAAAGTGTGTTCCATAAAAATCTGTTGAGCCGTTTACATATAATCAGCACTTTCACGCTCCGGGTTCAGGTTGGAGATATTATTTCTCAAAAGAACATTACATTGTTCACTTTAATGAGTAAATATACAACATAATCATTACTTAAGCCAGTGTCACTGAGAGTGTGGTTACTGACGAACAGCTTTAATTGTTTTTTGATTTGGTGTATGGATATATTCTATATCTATCTTTATATATTTTTATCTTTAACTTTGTTTGGTAAGTTGTCATACGACTGTGATCCTTCAAACATAATATTTCTTTTTCCGTACAGTGCTTATGGTAGTGCTAAACTAAGTTTATTTGAAATACAACATCTGTTTGAGTTCTACACGTTAATGTTTTAAAAATAAGCATGCAAGTTTGATAAATGTATGTTTAAGTTCAACAGAAGGCATTTATGTTAATCTCACTTTCACACGACTGTAAGTCACCTTGGATCTCTAATATAACTACTCACGTTCACCTTAATTATCCAGATAATTAACATGTAAATTACAACTTATACACGCGGTCGGACAATGTCGTCCGGCGCAGACAGCATCGGTACGTGAAACATCGCCGAGCGCTCACGGGGCGCCACGACACGCCGGCGCGTCTGTTTCTTTGTATGTACATGATACATGCAGATCATGAGCGCAGTAAAGTTCGATGTTGGCACGTAATAATCTTGAAGGATTTGGTACAAAATGGCTCAGAGGATATTATTATTCTAGCAGATGGCTGGACATCACCATTTCAGTTCCGCGTACACAAACAATGTGCTTATGCAACGCGATGCCCGTTGTTCAGTCAAATTAATTTTATACCTACCGCTGCTCTTTTACCGTCGTTACGTAACTTGTGAGAAATTCCATAGAACATCTGACGCCACGTGTCGCGTGACATTGCGCCAGTGCGTCTTAATAGATGTCAACGTTATGTTCAGCCGGAGAGTTGTAAATAATTAAAATGTTCTCCGTTCGATCGTCCGTAGGTATATTCATGCCGTCAGGCTTCTCTGCTCTGAATTCATCAAACACTAACAGCCATTAGTGTAGAATCGGAATTGCATACATGACGGTGAGACTGCACGGCTACAAGAGCTGCGCGGTGATTTTAGAATCTAAAAGATTAAAGTCATTAGTAATTCTGCGGTGTCATTATTTTTATGTTAAGTATTATGGCTCGTTTTATAACACCGTCTGGTTATATAACCGTTATGGTTTAATCTTTTATTATGGTTATGTTAATTATTATATTTACCATTATTATATCCACTGCGGCATCAACAGTGGTTTTTATTTTTTTGATTCGGAAATTACAGTTTTTTCATATTTCGCTACGGGACGAGCTTCGTCCCACTGATGTAAATCCATAGAGTAACTTATATATAGGGTATGTAAATCATTTGATTGTAGGAGCCAAATCGTACCGACGGGCGCCTACGCGGTGGCCTTCTCTGGCACGGGGAAGCGGGGCCCCGAAACAAACCTCTCACTTTTTAAAATCATATGCGCATTAAAACTCAATTGTCACTATTAGCGGCGAATGAAACTATGGATTTCAAGCATTACTAACCAATAACTAATAAGTTCACCCACGACGGAAAACCTTTCGAATACCGCATAACATACGACCTCCTTAGCCAATAATAATAATTAGGGTTCACTTTTGCGTCTCCACATGTCCCAAGTCGACGCCGGGCATTGCTGATGGATCAGCCCAACCAATCCGGTGGCTTCATTAAGTATCCCTTGAATATTTCATAATTAATAACAGATAACCAAATATACAAGATGTTAAAGTTATGTATATAAGTATGCAGAATAAATGAACACCATAAGGTTAATTTTTTTTTAAATTATAAAACAAAATATAATTTATATTTTAAATGATTTTATTTCAACCCTGAATTAATGGCTTCGTTAGATTTCAATTTTCACTTCATATTTGGTCATAATGACACGACAGGTCTGGCAAAAAAATTACAGCAGGATGTAATGGCGGTCATGTTCCCGCTCAATCAGTGGCGCAAACTGCTTTGTACTAACCGTGTGTCGTGATTAATGAAATAAATTAACGTATAAAGTTACATATAAAGCTACTGTTATTCACGTTTAAAATGACGACGTGATGTACATAAATTATTTTTGTTTATAATTTGGAAGTAACATAACAGGATAAACATTGACCTGAGATGAATGTTTTTAAATAAACATTAATCCAACAATCGAAATGTTTTTTTGCGATAACAGTAACGTGTCAATGATGGTACGTATGTCGGTGAATACTTTTATCAAAAGTTGGTCATCTGTTAAGTAGGTACTGTAACTAAAAATTACTTCTCTGCTGTAACTCACTACCCTCCCACAATAATAGCGATTCTTTTCTAATTCTAATACAGAAATACCAGTTTATTCACAATTTCATTAGTGTTTGTATAAGTAGAGAAATACATAATTATCTCAACAGATTGTTGCATTAAGACTTTTCGATGTTTACTACTCTGGTAGCTACTGTAGGTATTGAATATTGTCCCTGTGACTCGGGAATAGGCCCCTGTGGCTCGGGAATAGAATACGAGTTTCGGTATTCCCTGCCTGTCGTAAGAGGCGACTAAAAGGGGGCTTTCGGGGTTGCGGGCGGCTAGAGTGGGAGCTCGAACCGTCCATCGGCAACCCCGGGAAGGACGACGGTATGTGTGGCCGCATACCGTTATAAGGTGATGGTGAGCGATGGGGCCTGTGGTCCCTCGTGGGCGGAGCCCGAGCATAAGGGCGCCGCGCTTGGAGGACTCCGGTTGTGTTCCTTTTGGAGATCCCGGAGTTCTCCACAAGTGCTGAGGAAGGCCACCGGGGGGGTTTTAGTGGGTAAAAATCCCGCATAACCCTGTGTCGCTCCCACGGCACCGGGCACCTTTTGAAGGTTTCCCCCTCGTCAAAAAAAAGGTATTGAATATTAGTTCAAAACCAATCCAGATACAAAGCCCACAACTAGGCGAATGCGAGGTGCAGCCCTCCTGACGTTCAAATCGCTGACCACTCTGCGATGCTACCACTCTGTTACTCATTATTCTGTCTCTGTAGTAGCTACCACTTTACTGGTGTTAGGTACAACATTATGGCATTGCTCTAAACTAAAGTTGTCATGCTTATTTTATGTACCTATTCTCCGGTCATCAACCTAGTGCAATGATCTGTGTTCGGACGAGTTTCAAGTGTTTTTATGATTTTTCCTCAGAAAGTCATGTTGTAGGCGGGTCAGCTTTGTCAGTCGGTAGATTTAATCTAAGATAGCATCTAGTTCTGGGAAACTGTGTTAACTTCGTTTATCTTGTTTTATACAAACATTCCAAACGAGTATTTTGGGAATGTAACATTGATTTACATTATTTTTAATAGACATTACAAAAAAGATAAGGAAAATTTGAATCCCACCCAGACCTTTATACTGCATTCTCATACCGTCCAATTTAACCTCACCCTAATTTACTTGGCCAATCGAATAATTATTAAATTTAGATCGTCGGTCAATTACAATATCGGTGCCATGATTTTTTATTGATATGAGGACGTTAAAATCTCATTATGACTACAATCCAACGGAGAATAAACAAACCACGAGATCAAATGTTAATCTCCCTTTTTTACTGCAATATCCACACGACACTGCGAGCCGAAATACATACCTCTCAGTTTGTGTATATTTAACAAAACGGCAAAGTCTAAGTTAGTCGAACCAACTTTTTTTTGTAATAAATGGAGAGATCTTGTGCATGTTTTATAACATAAGTATTTTTAGTTTTTTTTTTCTTTCCAATTAAAAAGTTATATTAAATCATTTTTTTTAAAGCTAGTATCGAAAACACGCCGACAGCTCCCGAACAAATCCGAGCGCGTGTGACGTCACAATGTTAATTTCTACTCAATGTAGCACACAGCTGATACAATATTTTGACTTTTAATCGATAAAACCTTGTTACTATCGTAAATATATGTATAAATATATAAATTATTATTATTATATCTGTAATATTAAACAACGTAAGTTTTATTAAAGTATTTATTTACTCCCATGCTTTAAATTATCTACAAAAGATTCTGAAACAGTTAGCTTACTGCCCACATTAAAACACTCAATGTCCTAATAACCACAATATCATCCAAGCGGATGATATAATGTTGTACTGAATTGCATAATAACACTCATTTGTTTCTTGTCGATCCCTTCTATGCAAAGGGTTTACTCAAGAGACAGCCACATTCTTACTGCTCGATGAAGAATATCTGTATGAATTTTAAAAAAAGAACATTGTCGTCACGTGCGTTTCACTACCAAAACGCAGTGTGCCGTAACAGATCTGAAAAATGTACGTCACAAAAGATGGGCCTAAACACATTTAGCAGTTTGGATAAAACAATTGCTAACTATTTACAACTTCCTAATCCTCAGTTGTATACAGGACATTGCTTTCGTAGAACATCTGCCACAATATTAGTAGATGCCGGAGGAGACATAACAAGTTTAAAACGGCACGGCGGATCGAAGTCTACATCTGTTGCTGAGGGCTACGTTAATGACTGTATAACCAACAAAATCCACGTATTATAAACTCCAGTCCAGTAAAACACAATGTGGGATCACTTGCTTTTAATTACGTTCCATCACTTGCATTTAATTATATTCAATACATAATATCACACTGAAAATACCATTAACCTCTAATCACTAGGTGTTGCTTCCAGCGACTCTCGCCACCGACTGCGCAAAACCACCATTGACATAGTTCTTAAGAACGCTCACCAACGCCACCAAGTGGAGATTAGTGATAGTTGACTATTATAATCAATTGACATACTTTAATTGTAACGACATGTAGAAAAACCGTAATATAAACATAATAACATTATAATTACTAAAGTACGCTAACAGTATCGAATGTGATTTCGAATTCCATAGAAAATAAAAAATAGTGAAGTGATAAATATAAATATTCCGCCGAGTACATCGGGATCCAACATTAAAGAACATATCCAAGTGAATTCTAATAATCGCACAATACAAAATGTTAATTTTTTTTTTATGTTAATAGCCGACAAACGAGCAAACGAGCCACCTGATGGTAAGTGGTCACCCTCGCCCATGGACATCAGCAAAACCAATGGTATCACTGATGCGTTGTCGGCCAGGAAATTAGAAGAAGGTAAAAAAGAAAGAACTGGCTCTCAAGCTCCCGGCCGGAACACGAGTCGTTTGGCGGCTGACTCGAGCAGGAGGGTGGTAGCTAGCCAGGCAGGCTTTACTGAAAGATTACTTACTATTATTAAGATTATTATTAAGATTAGATTACTATTAAGATTATTATTATTAAGATTAGATTACTGTTTTGTCAGCATGGGATTGGGGAGAGTATTCTAGGCTAACTACTACAATAAATAATTCTTTCATTAATTCTTAGTTTATCTGTATATACTCAGTAATGGATGATATTAGTTTACTAAGACTGGCTGTTTTAATGTTAGCAGTAAACTAACTGTTTCAGAATCTTTTATAGAGAATTGAAAGCATGCGAGTAGATAAAGTCTTGTATGCAACTGTTGATAATTAGGTATTAAAACACGAATGTGTTATCACACGAGGCGAAACCGAGTATGATAGTAGTATCACATTCGTGTCTCAATACCCCTTATTATACAACAGTCGCATAAATAACTATTGGTACATTAGCAAATGTTGCACTGTCATGATATTGAACGTCTCGAACTTTTTCCAATTTTCGTCGATAGTTAAAATAACTGAGTAAGCTTTACGCCTGACTCGATGTTCTGGACATCATACACGTCAATTTACTGTACAAGTACCATCCTGACAGTTCAGTTGGTCATCACCTTGCCACCATAGTTTTCGCGAGGTACTATAAAAATAAATTAACTATATTTATTGTTTCATAAACTTACCTTGATGCTTGAGCACCTCGAACTTCAGCTGTTATCATAAATACATCCACATGTATGTATATCCACATCAGGTATATTATCAGAATCAGCCTTTATAAATCCTTTATCGCACATAACTAAATAAATGTA
>PDGT01000141.1:16319-64588 GCA_003671415.1 Megathymus violae | reverse complement strand
GTTGGACAATTTTGCGAACTATATTTTTGGTGCGGAAAGTTTCATAGTTACCCTTAGTGGGTTATACACCATGTAAATTAATTGATATGCATTCCTTACACAGTACCGAGGGTTATGCGGAAATCTGTGCGATAACAGAGAACCGACTCATTCATTCATTCACCGATTATTTCGATAAATATAGCAAAAATAATTAGGCCGAACCTGTACACTAAAGATTATATTTAATAAAAGCATACTGATCTGCCGATGGATATATGTACATATTTTTTTATATGTTCCTGTTACAAGTGAGTTATGTAAAATAATATTTAGAATTAAAAAGTCGTTAAATTTCAATGACTCCACGGCGGCGGGTAGCAGTTAGTTCGTACATGTATACAATATATTACTTAACATTATAAGGTTAAATAAGCATTTGGCCTGTTAGTATTAAGTGTACGCTGCAACCTAGCCCACTATGAATTTGATCACAGATGAAAACCTTTACTAGAAGATTGACATAGAATAAATTATTTGTGTGCGTCATTAACATCCAACACTCTTCAAACCGACGTATAAAACGCGCTAAGCAACATACTCCATACCATAATCGTCTGAAACAATACTGTCCCATTACAGGGCTAAGGTTTCTTTAAAATGAAATGACTTGAGGCGAGCAATGCAGAAACGTGTGGATAAAATTTAAATGCATCGTACAATTTTCAGAACACCAAAGAAATATTTTAACTATAAGTGGTACTTACTCATTTTACGTAAAGTTGACAGGTTCACCTGTCATTAGTATCCATCAAGTATTGACTGTCGAGAGTTTCTCCCTGGCACCGCAGTGTCATCGTGACAATGATCTATGTAATTGGGTCGAGTATCGATAAAAAACACAAAAATCATGAGTACCCATTGTAGTTAAAATGTATAATGCCCGAGATGATATAAGTTTAAAATAAGCACTAGAGAAACCTCGCGTGCGTCCATGTTTCACAATGTTTTATTCAACGAAACACAAAAGATTTTATCAATGCCGAAAATAATATTACAAGTTAGGTAAGCGTATCCCTACTCGAGTCCAGGAACACACCAACCTTTCAACCACTCAGTATTCAATGCCACAATAATGCCAGCAACAAAATAAATTCTCAATTCGGCTATCCCACCTTAACCGTGATTACTCCCTGGAATATTATAAAAAATTCTAAGATACTCTCAGCGAGCCGACGGACATATTAATAATGTTACTGAATTTCCATTGGAAGCGGCACAATTTTTAAATTCCCGGCAGCTCGTCGGGAGCTTTGGGAAAATGTAGTCGTTTTACTCGCGGGCGATTTCGCGTGATCAACTATTTGCAATTCAGATTCGGGTACTCATTTTATTGATTCGTTCGCGGTATGATTGCAATTCTGAGAATATCACTTGCACTTAATTTTTAGATATTGAATATTAGCGGTTCAGACATGTTTTGCTGTGATTTTACGCAGTATGGTTACCAAAGCGATTACTTATGTAGCTGTCACACAAAGGAACAGGATGTTTTTAGCAGCTTCATAACATTAAGATTTTGGAAGACTTAAGAGTTAACCACGTCGAAGTTAATGAGTACTGAGGACTTGATATAGTTTTAAAGACAGTCAGTAGTTCTGTTTGGATGCGAGGAAGGAGAATTAGTTCCTGACAGATCATGCATCGTACACACACCACATGGCTGTGATCAGAAGTATGAGGTACGAGGTCACGTGTTCTAGACTGACAATTTTTTACTTCACAGTTAACATCGAGCTTCATAAAACACTCCACGATCCGGATCCCTCCTAATTTTGTAATTGATGTAATTCGAAAGGGAGACAAGTGGGGCGTGACGTAAAAGGGTTGCAGAAAGTTTGAAATGGTCAGAATATTTGTAGATGTTAGTCAACGGTGGTATTAGCTAATTTTTTCGCCAATGTTAATTATAAATAAAGTTAAATAAAATTAAACATAATTAATAATTGAGGCGAAATAATATAAAACACACACACACACACATACATATATATATATATATATATATATATATATATATATAGCGTGGCAGATTATGGCGGGGACCGTTCTCATTACGACAAGAGACCCGCGCCCAGCAGTGGAACGATATGGGTTGTAATGATATATATATAGCTTATAATTTATATTCGTATTATATATACAATATTAAACAATAATTAATCCCTTTTCGGATCAACTACTTCAAAGGCAGTAAAATAGCATTTAAATCCATTTAAAACAGAGACAGGGATATCTACTCCATTTTTCATAATTTATATCCCTCATTATTAGCTTCGTCGTCGATCGCTTATCACTTATGATTCCATGCTTTAACTTAGTCCCAATTAATTTACTCAGTAAAGCTGTTAGTTTTGAAATGTTACCTTTTAAATTAAGCCGAAGGTCACGATATCTGAAGGAAACGTTTTATTTATTTACTAATACGATAAGCCTGTCTTCATAAAACGTTTCGACTTCGATAAAAGGGGGTTAAAACGAGAATAACGTGGTGGCCTACCTAATAAGGGTATATTATAAGCAAAGTATATAAGCAAAATATATTATAAGCAAAGTATCCAAAGTTAGTAAGCGTACTGTAAGGCGCACTATAATAATATAATTCATTATTACAGCTTAAGTTTGTTTCAGCATCAGATAAGTCTAAAGTTGGTGCAACTATCAAATACGGAACATCGACAGATATTGTAGGTTTTCGCTGGTCAAGAGCAAAAGTAGATAATCGAATACAATGGTATTGTTATGTCGATAGCTGACAACCGCGGTCTCCCAGTAGTTAGTGATCACCGGCATCCATGGACGCCTATAATTAAGGCATCATTGAGGCGTTCTCAGCTAACAAAGACCAGGGGTAGACTCCAACAGTTTAAAGAAACATGTTTAAACATTTTATGGTTGACTAGAGGGAGGGAGGAACAGCTCCGTGTCACTACCAACTTCGCTGTAGAGTCGGTAGCGTCGAAAATGTACCTTTGATGCTAAATATGTAGAGGTTCTAACATAGGTCCAGCAGGTGCTGCGTTAGTTTCAAAAGAAAATATATTTATTTCACTGTATATTACATGTTAAACTGTCGTCAGCGGCTACTGAACTTCTTTACTTAAGCCATGAATAATATAATAATAATATAGGGCATAATAATATAGCGCGGTTGGTAGTGACTCTGCCTGCCGAGCGAGGGGTCCCGGATTCGATTCCCGGTCGGGGTAGACATTTATGTGATGGATAATGTTTGTTCTCGGGTCATGGGTGTTTGTAATGTCATATTTGTGCATGTCCATACCACCTGCAACACAGGGAATCCTAGTGCGGGGGTGTAAGTGTGTAAACAAATAGATTCATTGTGTGTAGATCACATCGTGTATTATCTTAATTGCAACATTTTTATGTAATAATAAGTGAGGAACTTGCGAGCTTATTGGTGTTATTGCTATACTTACGTATACATATATGTATGTACCCGTTAAAATATAATTATATAGTACACCTATATGGTGTATTGAGGATCTTTCGAACTGTAATAATTGTGGCTGTATTGGAGCGGCCTAGAATACTTCCTCCAATCCCATGCTGACAAAACAGGGTGTCGTAAAAGGCGACAGAAATCAGCCTGCTTGGTGGTAGGGCTTCGCATATAGATTATATTGTCAGTATTATTATGAAGTCATTCATATTATTACTGGTATTATTATCTGTCCTTAAAGCCTGCCTGGCTAGCTACCACCCTCCTGCTCGAGTCAGCCGCCAAACGACTCGTCGTGTTCCGGCTGGGGGCTTGAGAGCCAGTACATTCTTTCTTACCTTCTTCTAATTTCCTGGCCGACAACGCATCGGTGATACCATTGGTCTTGCCGCGCATTCTTTGACAGTAAACACACACAAACACACACACACCACAAATGTGCAGTTCCCACAGAACACAGCGATGATTAATTAGTGCTATTACTACGCTATACTTGTATGAAGTTGATATTCGTCTCCAGTAATAGTAATAAGCGCAATGCAATGTGTAAATATACATACATATAGCGGTCGAGGCCGAGGTTGGTTAATAATTTATGATCGTATAACGGTACCGTCTTCACTGTTCCCGTCAACACCCAACAGTAGCGTATGAATAAATCTGAATCGCTGCCGTTTTGGATTTTAATTGTGGTACGTGTAATCCTTCTGTTAACTAACATATATTTGATAAGTATTGAAAACAATCCCGAGCGAACGGCCTCGATGGGTCGTTAGTATATGTCGTCGATACATGTAGGAATTTGTAATTATGTATAGATATGATATCGATCACTGATAATAATTTGACGACGTAGGGGCGTGAAACGGACGTCCCCGTCTAAAAGTGAGATGCGTCAAGCGATCAGTGTCCCAACGCCGGCCCTTCCCTTGCCCGCCGTGAGTTACATTGCTAGACGCAGACACGGGTTTGTAAATTGGGAACAGTATGACCGCATCATATAAATTTGGTTATATGTATCCCAAATGACGACTGCATTTGAGATTTTTATTCTCGCATCTAAACGGCTACTAGTGTAGTATTGAACATCCATTGACATTATACATATATATTTTATAACATTTACAATATTATTATCCTAGATGTGCATTAGAATTATCTTTTTATTTTTATAGTAATATTTATTTATATAGAGAGACGACCACCTCGTCCAATAATCCACACCAAAATTAGCCGAAGCTCGATCGCAATTGTTCATTTTTGATTTTACATTCACATCACTATTTCGAGAAAGATTTGGAGCAAGATGGATGAGAGCCTCCGACGACCGATATCGATCCTCGCTACCATTCGCCGAAGGCTCTATTTTTAGTCATCGACCCACTGCCTCCATACCTACATGAAAGTTTCAGGCGCGCCCCATTGGCTGGTGCGTGCTGACGTCACAATGGCCGCGGCACCAATGGCGGCGGGAGGCTTTGCGCATGCCGGCGGAGGCTCTCGCGGCACTCGGCCGAGGGTGCTCAGTCTGGGCCCGAGGATCCCAGGTGTGCCGAGCTCGCGCCGACGGAAATCAAAGGTCAATATTAATCTCTTTAAGCCGCCATCTTTTTGTCAAAGTCCTGTTATTTTGAGTGTTGTCCTTGCATTGTTTCTGGTAGTGTATGATTTAGTGCTATTATTTTAAAAATTATTAGTATTATGTAATATGTGTCGTTATTATGTAAATGTGGTTACGTAATCCCTCGTGTGAGCGAGAGGGCGGATATGGTCGTGGGCGTGAAAGAGATAGAGATAGAATTAGTGATGTTTCAGCATATACTAGAATAAGTCTTAGTGCATATCAAGGGTTAAGTGAATTCTCCAATTTAAGATTTTTTACTTAATATAACATAAATAAATTCACTAATGTGTGTATAATTATGTTGTGTGGTAGTTACGGATTTTTCTCGTACTAGTTACATTAACTTTAATCACAGCAGTACACCTTATATTTTTCAATGTTTCAATCACAAGAATATTTCCTTTTATTACAAATAATATTACAACTTTAATTATTAAAAAAATCTAGTGTATCTAATTAAATCTTGTATGTTTCCATACTCAGAAACAATTTAAGTACGGCACTACGACTACAAGGAGTAATTAGATTTATGTTCGTGATATAAAATTATCGAAATTTAATTTTTATTTATTTATAATAATTCCATTTAGATTTAATCCTCCATTTATCGCCCTGTATTTAATTATAAATAAAAATTTAATTTTAACTCTGAGTCGTTTAGTAATACTCGTTTCTACTACCGACGTGTATGGAACAGGTGTGAATGTCTTAATTTTTTCCGTCACATACGATTAAAAATGAAGAATGGCGTCTCAAGAGCCGTCGGATGTGTGCCACCGGATGTCGCCTCTCGACCCGCTTCCGGCCGCCATCTTGCCGACGGAAGCCGACGCGTTTATGACTTCCGGTTCTTTTATACGTAAATGTACCCTCTGTGGTGCAATTGAAATGTCCCTTGTATTTTTTCCACTGGCAGGACACGATTCAGTGCCAGTGTATGATTTTTATGAATTGTATATTCATATGACTATGCTAATATTATAAAAATATATTACAAATTTTGTGTTTCTTTTTGTTTGCGGAGGGTAATCTCTATAAACGCGGCACCCATTTGAAAAATCTCTTTACCATTTGAAAGGTACATTATCCCGATTGGACATAGGCTATATAAATAAATGTTCAACCTGAACGAAGCCGACCCCTGCCCCTAGTTTATCTACATAAATGATATTTTTACTGAATCACAAATTTTTACTAATATCAAGTTATATAATTATGTATGTTAGATAAGAATTTCAATTTTTTAAATTATTCTATATAAGTTTTACTTAATAAGTACATTATATCCCTCTAAGATGCGCTCTGCTTTGAAGTAGAAATCCCCACAATGAACCCGTTTTCACAACGTTCTTCCCGAATCGGTACAAATATGAATGTTGTCTGAATGTAGAGTATTCCCAGGGGGTCTTCAAGTTGATGTTTATGTGGAGGAGGGAACGGTCCTACGTGTCCCCCCCACGTGCCCGGGCCTGGTTGTCGTTCACACATCGACATATCGTATGTTTGTAATTACTTGTCTGTCTGGTCTCGCTCCTACTGTTTGTTAATAAATCCTTGGAGTTAAAAATATATTTATATGTTTCAACAAGGACTTTGGATTCTTACAATCTTAAAATCTCTATAGAATTTTAATTTTGAAACAACTATAGAGCTTAGATGTACCTGGTTAAAATTATGAATATTTTTTATTATGATTTGGAGCAGAACCCTTTGTGAATGCAACGCATTTCCACACAATTTGCCAATAACAATTTGTTACCGTAACTCTTTCATCTATGGGCCAGTTGCATCCATGCATAAAAACCTCTTATCCTCCATTTTGAAAATTATAATAATAAATGAACCACGTGCAATTTTATTATCCTCGTTATGTACCTAGTCTAATTAAGATAATGATATGGAAAATAATTGAATTTATTAATACAGTCGTCTACGATAGTTTAATTGTTATAACTTTAACAACATGCCCTTCGTATATCAGATCTATTATTATTTAGGTACTTCGTGTGTGCCTAAATACTGTTTATCGCACTGTAGAACTTTTCAATTTTTCAACAAAGGGTCCCCTTGGAAATATTAAACCAAGGTGTAAAAGAATTTCCTTAAAATTTTTTTTCATCGCATACGCTGCGGAAACTATTCATAAAGTACACCCATGCGAAGCCGGGGCGGGCCGCTAGTAATATATATTTTGTTTCGTGTAATTTTATTTTGTGTCTAATAAAAATAACAAAAAGATGTTTAATATGGGTGTGTGTAATGGATGGACGGATATATGGATCAATGGAAATGGATGGATATATACAATGGATCCGTTCTTGTTACAGAGAAACACCATCGGCGCACCATGGCCACGCACTGAGCCCAAAAGTTCTTCACAACCGATACATATCAAAAATGCACTGACTTAGCTCTTAACTATAACAGAACCAGCGATATACACTTAGTCAAAACTTTTTCGAATCGGCCATATACGACGTTAGGGATAGGATATATTTCAAAATTTAAAAACTTTGTGACATTCGATTCGTGCGCGCGGGGGGCGGCAGCCCCGGGAGCCCGACCGTGGAGGACGAGGGCGGAGCGCTGCTCGGGCGGCTGCAGGGCGCGCTGCGGGGCAGCGCCGCAGCCGCTTCTCCGTCTCGCGTGGCCAGCTCCATCAAGGGCTACCTGAGCAACAAGGTCAGCTCCCTCCAGCTCCGAGATACAGGTCAGTAACTTAGCACAATATCCACAATACTCGTATATTATGACTGATACGTTCAGTCGACTCATGTGTACTAGCCGATCAAATTGACGGTGGACGATAGATCAGCTAGAATAAAAAAAATAGTACAAACGTACCTGCTTCACAAAAATATGTATTATAAGATGGGATGTGGGAGGACTCATTAGGTGATAATTCTTTGTAAGGGTGAAAAAATGGGCGCAATGGTTTACGTACTCTACACGAAAAACCTTCAAAGGATTTGACGCATTACAGCTTTAAAAATAATCTATCATATGATAAAAGTTTTTCTCTGACATATATTTAGGAATTTTTGTATCAATGGTATATGTTTATTTTTTATTGGATTATGAACGTAAAAATATAATAAAATATGGATTAATTAAATAAACACAATATTTATAAAGGCCCACAGTAAACTGTTCTCACACTTATCAGAAACCACATCCTGCTTCATAACCTGCCACTTAATCCAACTACATGGTAGGAAAATAATGAAAATTAAATACGAGTTATTTCAACATAAAGCTCATTACAACATATGTACGTCAGTTTTTCGGTTCGGCAATCAAACAATGAATGCTATCATAGTGGATGTTGTTATCGGTACCTCCATTGTATAAATGTGAAGCGTGGATTAGTTTGAAACAACCTGCATGGGGTGTCATGGGATTTTGACGGAAACGTTGTATTTCACTCTGCTCAGTTTTAAGGGACAATCAACAGATCTATTCAATTTATGGAGAAGTTTTAAATCTAGGTAGACTCGGCATTCAGAAAATTTGACGAGATTGTAATGTTTAATTTTATCGGTGTAGGAATCAACAATTTTTGGTGCTTTCTAACGATGTGCATGACTACGAACAAATCTTTTTTTAATCCTTTCAATTCTACTGATGGGAATATTATAGTTGACAAGGACACACATTACTTTTGTCGCTGTGCTCTGTACCATACAGTGTAATACCGTTTGATATATTCGTTGATGATCCTTTACTTGCCTGGCCGTTTTTTTATGTATTTCGTTTGTGATGTTAAAAAGCCAGGTAAGGATCACTCATACAAACTGTTCATTATCGGCTATTAACTTAAAAAATCTATGTAATCGATAAGAACTATGGAATTTATTTAACTTATTCTAAGGATTGCAGTCGGTTCAAATATCTTCGATTCCCACAAGGCTTTATCTAATCGTTTCGCTGTCTCGATGCCAATACCGTATTTGACACCATAACTTCAGTAAATCCCTGCCTTCGTTTACATGAGATTTTTTTCAAATATGTGCCGTCTTTACGGATATTACTGTCCGCATATACAAAAACTCAC
Organism: Megathymus violae; assembly: GCA_003671415.1. NCBI lineage: Eukaryota > Metazoa > Arthropoda > Insecta > Lepidoptera > Hesperiidae > Megathymus > Megathymus violae. The sequence continues at coordinate 55,408 of PDGT01000141.1, read as the reverse complement.
AAAATTCGCACTCTCTCTGTATAATATTCATATGAGATTACACGCGTGCTAAACAGAAATTGAAGAATTCACAAATTTCACATCATCCCATCTCGTTCCAATTTCTTTATGTTAATAATTTTGCGTTCAGCAGGAAAATTGAGTTTACGTCGATGACAGGTAAAATGATACCAATTAGAAATAGCATTTATTAAATGGTACCGGTTGATAATCTTACCATCGAATCTGAATTGACTTGTTGATTTCTGGAAATTAGCGGATGCACCATCGATCTCTCCTGGTAATTTAAAGTACCTGGAGCTACGCTACTCCGGACATACCCACTGCTGTCACCACGACTGGTAACTGACGGTAATACAACTGGCACAAAGGTTTTCACATTTCTGCATTAAGTTGCCACCGTTAAGTTACCAACAATAAGGTGCCAACATGAAGTTGCCATTTCGGTAACTACAAGGAAGATGCAAACCCCTAGTTTGGTGATACATGTGACACACAACCACGAGGCCCTTTCTTCAGTCGTTCGATAATTCGTTAACATCGCTCGTTCTCCCTTGTTTTAATTGCATCAATTACCTCCCTACAACCGACCTACACATTCCTGGACGTGCGACAAAATAAAGCTCCAGTGACGACGTATACATTGCTCGTCCCTAAAGACAACATTGTTACAACTCTGGACTGACGACGCAATGTATACCTATATAGCTGAGATGTCGACGTTCGCCCTGATATAGTGAATTTGCGATCATTAGGCGGGGTACAATTCGGCAATTTAGCAATTTCGTGTAATTTTTCGGCGTAACTCGATAAGAAACTTGTGGTTGACTAATGGGGCTTTTATTCATAAAGGCACCTTTGTTTAATTTCCTTTCCCTCGAGACAATCCTTTAAATAGAATTCTTACAAATAAACTTAGGTAAACTGAATTTATTTATTGCCTAAAAGTAAATAATTCGACTATAATTACACAGAAATGAATTTTTCATTAAAATAACAATAACATAATTTATTCCTCCCACGGTATGCAAACAAACTACTGCGACCGATGATGATGTTTGACTTTGACGACTTTTTGATGACTCTGTAGTTCCGCCGGCAGTGAATGTGTTTGCCGGTTGAACGGTCCCGAGTTCGATACCTCTCCAGGCGGATGTTTAAGTAGCAGATAAATATTTGTTCTTGAGCCGTGGATGTTTCTGGTGTCTCATTGTGTAGTGATGTACCTAATAACTACGCCAACTGTAGCTTAGCCTACTGATTTGGACGTATCAGATGGGATTGCATATTTTTATTACAAATATTTGCATTATTTACATTAGTTTCTGTGAAGGAAAACATTTTCTTTCTTCTTTCTGTGAAGAGCAATGGACCCAGTTGCGAACAGATGTAGTAATGTGGCGGTCATATAGTGCCACTTCGATAGAATGACGTAACGAATTGTATACAACCTTGACTGTATCGTGGTAGAAGTTTCAGAAAATACATATACTTTGAATATAAAAACGTAAAACTTATCCATTACTCCAATGTAACTATATTCACTTGTAGTTCAGGAAAGCCATTAAGTTTTTCGCCCTTGCCTCCCCTCGAGTACAGAACAATAACCATAAAGCTATAAAAACATTGTACCTGCGAATCGAAACCGAGGGGAGGCCGGGGTGGAACGAAACACGCACCCCCGTCCATGAATATTTGATCGCGCCGCGGGCAAGAGTCGAATCTATAGCAACATGCAAATACTGCTTTTGACAGGACCATCGGTGTTTGCCATCTTAATGTTTATAATACCCACCGACTGTTTCGGAAAACAGAGCAGCGTTCAAAGAGAATGTACAAAATATATTTATCAGAAGGTATTCGAACACAGATAAAAATGAATTGATCATAGGAGTATTTATATAGTTCACCTATAGCGTCATAGATAAAGTTGAGCAGTTATAATTCCTGTATGAAGTTAAATGGCTGGCAGTTAGGGAACAGAAATCTAAAGTGATATGTTTCAAACTTCATGGTGCTTCTAATTATTATAATTAAACGTTGTAGAAAAACTTCCGATAACTAGAGTACTTCTAACACCCGCTCTTAAGAATAGATAATAATAATTTAGAGTTGAATGATTCTATTATCGTTTCCAGTAGGTAAACTTACTGAACAGTAAAGAAGTATATTGTAATTAAGCAAAAGTATCTATATAACAGATAGTTACTAATCTTACATGAGATGCATGTGTATGCTTATCCAGGGGCAATGTCATGACTCGCGCAGACTTATATTTTATTCATGGAGTCGAATAAGTAACAGATGCCCTCCGGCGGCAACCGTTGCAGGCGATATTGATTTTCCACAACCTGTTATACGTCTCATACGTGTCTTCACCTTTGAACTTGTCTACTTACTGCACCGAAAGGTGATTGCCTAAATAAGTCTGTATCAACTTAAAACTTGTGTGTGTGACTGGCAAAATAGACTGTAGCTAGACAAAGATACAGTCCCTATTGTCAGTCATGTTTAAAGTCTGAGATGGAATTTATCCCTTTCTATTTATTTTTCCAACGTTAAGGTTAGGTTAGGTTATACAAACACTAAATGAATAAGTATATAAAATTAACGACTATATAAAACTGAACTATATACGAGTAAAAGAGTTTTTAAGTCTAGGATATTAGAACACAAAATTAGTCTTTTAAATTTTACTGGAATCATAAACTGCATTTATCACTACGCCGTACTCGTACATGTATACAATAGATACATTTAATACAATTATTTATTATCATTCACCTTTGATTCATTCAGCGGCAGTACGTTCTGACACGCAATTGTCATTGCGTCAGACCATTATAGATGTGATGATCAGGTGTTGCTTTAAATCGATTACTATGTGGTTTTGACTCCGAAGTTTTATCTCAATATATTATTGTTGCCCGACCGTTCTATGTTGTCTATATGATATTGTTATTTTTTTATTAATGTAACAAACGGGCAAGCAACATGAACTGCAGTACTATAAGAGGTAATTCATAGATAGATTGTTTCCCTTGAGGGCTAATTAATATAGGAACAAAATCTCAAATATCATAACGTGTAATGTTAAAAGTAAAAGATCTAAAGAAATTTAGAAGATAGACTGTATTCAAGAACTCCTGGCGGTTACAATAAATATAATACAGGCGTTACAAGATTAAGAAAGTAAAACGGTTACTTGTAAGTAGGAAGCTAGGCCCGTCACTTCTCTGGCGTGTAGCGCGCAGAGGCTTTGCAGACTATTTTTTTGGCCGTATTGGGACGGCCTAGAATACTCTCCCCAATCCCATGCTGACAAAACAGGGTGTCGTATGAGGCGACAGAAGTCAGCCTGCTTGGTGGTAGGGCTTAGCGTAAAAAAAAAGACAGGAGCCTGCGTTTAGGGCGCACGAGACGACCGGAGTCCCCGGCGTTCAGCGCACGGAGACCTGGGCGACTGGAGCGTGCGTTAATACGCACGAGACATATAGATTATCCGGTGTTCAGCACACGAATACCGCCTTGACCAGGCGTGCGTTAGGGCGCACGAAATATATAGATCCCGGAGTCTGAGAGTAACAGAATATTTCCGGCTGGAAGCGAGAGACTGTTTCGTATCGTAATTGTAACTACACCCGCAAGACTGTTCCGATAGAGACTTTCAAAATGAGACTCCTTCAAAATTTCAGTGTGACCCACACGCGAGACTGTCCAATCTCGTCACAGCTCACCTTTTATATCTCAAATTTTCTCAAATGATTCTCTTCTTACGAATTTAAAATTTCTATTCAGCCTAATAAATAAAATTACCAAAAAGGATAAAAATTATACAAATTAAAAATGAAAGTTATCATGATGACAATAATTGAGGACATTTGTCAAATATTTGACAACAATAACAAAACATTAAACGTAATAAAATATATAAAGAAATTACAGAATAAATGGATAAAAGACACAGGAAATTATAAAAAAAGTTAACCAAAGGGGTATTATAAGAGTAACAAACTTTGTGAGTACCAAAATACTAGATATAAAAACATGTAAGTATCTAAATACTACAAACGCCAATAAGTTTATTTACACTTTAATATATTTTCGTTTTCCATTTAATTTCACTACAGCAACATGTGTTAAAACAATACATTACAATAAAAACCTTATCCACTTCGATCAATCACACAAACAATATAAGTATACAGTGGAACTGGGCAAGGCTATTAACGATGATTACAAGCACTAGAGAACTCAGTGGCGTGACTGAGTGTGTAGCGATTGCGATTGTCGTGTATCGATCGCCAGTCGCAAGTCGCGTGTCCCCACTTGCTTTGACAACGCGTGACAAATGGATTTTCCAGGATAACCAGCCGAGATATGTTCGTGCGGTGCGCACGTAATTGGGGTGTGTTCCGAGGCGCTATTTTTGGTCCCTTTTATTACATTGTGAAGTTTACGACTGAGCAGCTTACGATACATACATAGTTCAGACAAAATTTTCTATAACCACTAAGAAATTATTAGTAGATGTAAGATAAATTAAGCGGTTATTGACTTATCTTATAATTTTTCAATAATTAGTGATATTAGGAAATTAATGTTCGTTGTGATTATCTAAGAAGCTTATGAAGTAAGTGTTTCGTGTTAGGTCTCAAGAGAACCGTTGCTTTAGATTAAATGAGATTAGTTCAGTTTGAGATAGATTTGATTTGTCTTGATTAAGCCGTCGGTCCCTTCGCGTGGTGGAGATATTACGTGCAGAATAGTATTGCATTCGTAAGAATTCTAATCACAGAGGGTAGTAGGGCCCCGTCCGGGTAATCAGCGCCCTCTGACCTGGGGGCTATTTATCCCGCATGTAACTAACCGTTTCCGATCCAATGTTCTGCCTCAATTTCCCCTCGGGTGAGATACTTCAACTAACTTCAAACTCTAACATTACGGCTTTATAGTTCAGAATACAAAAATAAATCTAAGAGAAATGCTTTTGTTCCAGTAGAACAATGTTGAACTCTATTTCATAAATATAACAGTCGAGAATAGTATGTCCGGCGAGTTGTGCTTCAGGTGTGGATTTTCAAAGAGACGCTCTCTTTGTTTGAAAATGCATTTGACACAATGTACCCAACTAAAATTCTTTTGTGCTTTTATTTTCAAATTCAAAGGAAGCTAAAATTGTTTTCGATATTCAGTTTTGGTCATCAGTAACCTTGATGTGTCATCGTAAACCTTCAAACATTACTTGCAATAAATTTATTTAGCCATATTTGTCTTTGAGAACACTAAGGTAAACATCATCCTCAGTAAAATTTAGCTCATTTTATTATGTTGTCAAAATGGACACGGTAGCTCGATCCCGTCTGCCGAGTAATTTAACTTCAAACGTGTTTGTGGCAAAGTAAGCAATTGACCATTTAAGGTGGATTTAATCATAAATATTTTTATTACCCTATAACATTGCAAAGGACGTGATTATAGTGCCAGGTACCTGCTGGTTCAGGTCGCTGGTATTTTCACCACCGAATTCAATCTCGTTGGTACTTGCGCTTGGTGGTAGGTACTGACCCAACTCGTCCATCGTCCTGTTAGATCAAATAAAAAGTGTGTTTACGTGTTTCCGATGCATTTTCATAGTGTCAGTAATAAGCGGATCCATCTTTCTTCTCTTGATCACCGATCCGGTCGCCTAGCCGGCTTTAACCATTTACCATTAGATGATTGTCTATTCGGTTAATTAATAAAGCTCTATTGTCACTTCCGCACCAAATGATAATTGTAAGGCTTTCAAAATATCGCAATGCCACAAATTCTGCAGCATGTTACGACCCTTGGAGTCGGTGAAGGTCGCCGGCTGCTGGCGGCTCACCAACAATGCTACTATGGCGTGACCCGAGGACCGTGTGTTACACGCCATCCGAAGAGTTATAAGTTTATATCCAGAAAACAATCAAAAGGATTATAGAGGTCTGAAAAATATTGTTTAATTAGAGGGGAATCAATTAATGTGATTCTTTAAGCTTGAATCTTATTGCGATTGTGCATTACTTTCACTTCTATAAGCTGGTTCTCAAAATTGTATTTTCGTCGCGATAATGACATACATCTACTGAAACTATTCGTGATAATTCTGTAATTTCGTGTAAAACTTTATATATAATTTCTAATTATTTCATACGTTCTGCACGACCGTGGTGAAGTTGGAAGTTACGTAAAGAATTGATAAAATAATATATTCGATCATAGTTTAAATAACAAGCACCGCGTACAAGTAAATATATAAATAATTATAATTATATAAAAAGTTTTATAAAAGCATCATCCACCGTAAATGCTATAGAAAACTCACAGTTTGTATGCTAAAAACGTCAAAGGTATCAATCAATGCTTAAACACACTGTAAAAGCAATTACTAAAATAATAAATTTAATTAATTTGTGAGCCATAATTTATTTAAAAACATTATAGGTAGAGAATGATTACTTGTTTTCACTTTTTTTTTTAATAATTACATATCTATCCTAATTTTATAAAGAGGAAAGCTTTGTATTTTTGTATGTTTGTAACGAATAAACTCAAAAACTACTGATCCGATTTTAAAAATTCTTTCACCATTACTAGAAAAAATAAGGGATCCTTGTTAAAACTTCAGTAACGTGAACCATGGTGTAAAAATGTAAATAGAGGAATGTAAATAAAATAAGTGCAAGTAAAAAAATAAAGCCATTTTGTATTTGTAATAAATTACTTGAGTAACTAAACTAAACGCAGTAATAAATTATATGTTATAAAAAAGAACCAAAATACGTTGGCAAGTACAAATTTAAAATTAATAGGAAGTGCGTTTGCTTTGTGAAATTTACGTGAGTCTCGCGTCGGCTCGCTAAAGTTTTTTACACATCCTTACCAGATTTTCCGGAGGCGATAGGGTTGAACAGGGCCCAGAGTTAAATATATTTGTAATGTTTAATTCACGGTAAATAAAAGGAGGAATTTTCTTATACAAAACAAAATCATTTCTAGGAGCTAATTACGTCCAAACTATTTACATCCAAATTACATACATCTAAGTTAGTAAAGCAAGCGAACTCCCAGTTCAGTAATAATCGCTTTTACGTTCTAGCGTTATATACGTATCTTTTTAATAATAAAAACATTGCCGTATATGAAAAAATTATCACCTTTTAGTGAATATCATCGTGGAAAATTGTCACCGACAATAGTTGAGTTGTCCCCTCGCAGTCAATTGACGAAGAGGCCAAAAACAATGTGATACTTCCCCGGCGCTCCCCACGATCCGAGCGCCGGCGGCGTGTCGCGGGGACGCACGGAGTTCATTGTTGCCATTAGCCAGTCCGCCGGCTCCCAACCCTTATTACTATTGTTTTACTTGCCACTACAATTTGTTTCATTACAAATATTTTACAATACCCCACTAAATTTTCAATTCTGAATGATTAACGGCGTTAAATAATAATAATAATAATAATAATACTCTTTATTGTATACCATAGCACGGACATGTCTTGAGAACAATTTAAACAACATAAATATACAATGGGCGGTCTTATCGCTAAAAAGCGATTTCTTCCAGACAACCTTGAGGTGAGAAGTTAAAAGCATAGGAATATTATCTAGAGGCTGGGTGTACTAAACAAAATTGGATAATAGGTTAAGTATTACATATTTTATAGACAGCAATGAACGAAGTTAGTATAGGGAAGTAAATCAAAATCAAAGTTGTAAGTAATATTTTCTGACTTTATTTTTAAAAGAGTTTAGGGAATCAACGTGACGTATGTTTTTAGGTAAGGAATTCCAAAGGCGTACGGCCGTAGCCGTAAAGGAGTTATGGTAAAAAGAGGTTGAGTGAGTTGGAGTACTAAGAACAAGAGATTTTGAGGAGCGTAGGATTCGATTTTGGGTTAAATGGAAAAATTTGAAATTTTCTTTGAGGTACGGTGGATATTTAGGATCAAACAGGATATTAAAGAGAAGAGTGAGAATGTGAGCATTCCGGCGAAGGCGAATTGGGAGCCACTTGAGTTTGGTGCGAAATTCGGAAATGTGGTCATATTTTCGAAGTCCAAATATAAACCGTATGCACAAGTTTTGAAGGCGCTCAAGTTTATTGAGTTGCTTCTCAGTAATGTCGAGATAGCACGCATCGGCATAGTCAAATATAGGAAGAAGTAATGATTGGGCAAGCGAATTTTTTGTTGGAATAGGAAGAACATTCTTGAGTCTTCTGAGAGTACCCATTGCAGCAAATAGTTTCTTACTTACTACAGTAAGCTGCGGTACCCAGGAAAGGTATTCGTCAATATAGATTCCTAAGTTCTTAACCTTTTTAGCGTATGGAATAGAAACATGGTCGAGTGAGACCTTTGGCACTTGGGACCAGTCAATTTTGGCGACAAGTCGTGGGCTACCTATTATGATAGTCTGGGATTTACTAGGATTTAACTTAAGACCAAAAGTTCTACTCCAGTTCGAGATATTGATAAGGTCAGCATAGGTGGATGCAATAGCAAATGATAAATCACCTAATGTTGCTTGATTGTATATTTGTAGATCGTCTGCATACAGATGGTAAAGAGAAGAAATATGGAGACTAACAGAATTTATGAAAATAGAGAAAAGGAGAGGAGACAACACGCCACCTTGTGGGACTCCAGCAACTGTGCCAATCCAAGATGAAAATTTATCCTGGACTTGCACACGTTGGCGTCGTCCGAACAAGTAACTACGAAACCAATCAATCGACGTCGGAGATATGTTGAGAGTGCGTAGAACCCCTAAAAGGAGATCAAAATCTACGGTGTTGAACGCATTGCTGAAATCAAGCAAGTTCAAAACTGTAAGTTTTTGGCAGTCCATTCCTCGACGTATGTCATCTGTGACTTTAAGCAAAGCCGTTGTAGTGCTATGCCCTAACCGAAAGCCAGACTGGAGGGGATTTAAAAGAGCATGTCTTGAGAGATATGAGCTGAGCTGCTGATGGACTAAACGCTCGAGGACTTTGATTTCACAATTTTAAATATAATTTAAAACAGAAGTACTTGAAGTCCTTCCAACAATATGGTTGCTGCAAGGACAATGGTCCGGTTGGTCGTTGTCGAAGCCGCACCGACATGATCCTTGTATTGCTAGTTGTAGTTTTCAGTTTGTTTACACAAATGTAATCCTTGTTTTACTCATGTTCATTAGTTTGGTAGAATTATGGATATCCGCCGTGACACGTGTATAGAGCTGCCTTATTGTTGTTTAGTACACGCGTGCATATCTCTTAGTATGTAACTACATGTACGGTACATGCACTGTATGTCACACACACACACGTGGCTCAAATGACACACATGCCCATGTTGTATCAAAATGCATATTATTACGTGAGCATTGTGATCGCCGGTTGGTAGCAACAATAATATTCACTGGCGTCGTTCATCATACAAAATACAAAATTTATTTCCAATTTTCTTTTTAAGTGGTCGCTCCTCGATTGCGCTGGTTTTATAAATCAATGCCTCAGTTTTAGACATATGTGTGTATATAAAACTAAATAATTAATTTGGACTAATAATGTAGTAGTAATTGCAAGGTGTTTTAATTTAGCTGTGAGTTCATAATCATAATCACCTCTTATTAAGTAATACATATTATCGGTAACCAAAAACCAATTACTACAGCTCGTAACTCATATTCTGACAGCGAGATGTTATCCCATAATAGGTTTATTGCAACGCAAACACCTCTTGATAGGAAGCAAGTGGGGCAGAAGGAACGAGACGCGCGCGCGGACGCGGATGGGAGCTAATAATGCGTGACGTAGCCGGGAAAGTCTATTAGGACACGATGAGGATACGATAATGGTCGCGAGATGTCGCCCTTCATCATTTGTTTGTTATTGAAGAGGGGACCGGGAAGAATTCGACTTTAAAAAATTCGTTTACATTTTTTTAAATACGACATGTGCATGCAATTTATTCGATGTTAAGTAGCACTTGAACCTATCGACATCTAAATCAGTCAGTCACTTTTATATGGAGTTTTTTGTTACTAAGTGGCACAACTGATGGTATGTGGTCATCGGAATAGTAAAGCCATCACCGACGCGACAACCGTCAGGTAGTAGACGGTGAACCCACTTATTACTAGTTCTCTGACTCTGCAACACGTTAAAAACAATACAATATTGTTAAAAACAATACAACACTGAGACTGAACGTTTTATTCGTTTACCAAGCATGAAGCGTTGCCACATATAAACCTACTACATCGCTAAGTTAAGGACATTTGCACAGATTTAAAATTTCATCATTAACGGTGGTAATCCTTACTAGCTTTTATAAACACGATATTTTGAATGTAAAATAGGTAGTTGTGTTTTGAATGTTATATGGAATACTTAGTAATATATATGCTTAATATTCCTTTTAATTTAAGAGGGCAATGAAATGTCATCAAAAACATTACTTAATTACTTATATTACAAAAGGAAAATTAAATTGTTGAATATTTTTGGACCTAGAACAGAACCTTGAGAAACGCTGATGTAACAGTCTTAGCGGCTTGTATTTTTTAATGACGATTTATTTTTTTATTGACCTAACGGAGGTAACGCTAACAGATTGTTCATTTATTTTTAATTCATTAAATATACGCTAACTATTGTTCAATTAAGTTTACACAAACTATAGTTTCGTAAAAATAATTTAACTTTATGAAAGAAAAAAATATTGCTTCAATAGATAATGCAACCAACTGGTATTCTAAGTAACTAAGAGTAGTGTTTCATGATACGCATTTTTTATTGCAACGATGGCGTTTAACTATTTTATACTGATGTCATAATCATAAATTATGCTTTAAAATGTATCTCTTCTTCGAGCAAAAAACCTTTTAAGAAAGCTTGTCTCTGTTACCCATATGTTATAACGTGACGGGGTGAGCTCGAAGGGGAGCGGGGCGTCAGGCGAGATGATTTGTTGCGATCGTGATAAAGGTGCGTGATAAGGTTCCCGCTAATACGACGCTCGTAGAACACGACGCGGGTAAAATTTACCGAGATTCCCATCTAAAGGGACGACCCCGCCGTGGCCCCGATTTATGTAAAACGGTGCGTTTCGCGTCCACCAAATATTGATTTATAGTGTGGCCGGAAATCAGTTTGAGGCCATTTTAATATTCTTTTATTAATATATACGAAGCGAAGAAACTTAGGACCTAGAGAACGTAATATTAGCAGAAATTCAAAATGTTCAAATGTTTCTTTCTTATCTTTTTCTCATTTCCTGGTCGACAACGTATCAGTGATACCTTTGGTCTTGCCGATCTGGGCTGCTGCTGTGGGCTCGTCTGCTTGTTTGACGACTATTAACATGAAAATATGTACTGGCTGAAATAAGACACTAAATGATTACATTATTTTATACCTATTTTATAATGTTTATTTTATAGCATTTAGATTAAGCAAGACTAGCATATCACATAAAAGTTTAATAAAGAAATGAGGAAAACCATTGAAATATTTCACCGCACGTCGAAAATATCTTGAACCCGTTGGTCCACTGTCAGCACAAAAGACTTTACAAATGGCTAACACAGAGAACAAAGTGTCCACGGTCCCTCTGACGGGAGGAGACGTGGCAGCGAGCGGTGCGCGCACAGTACTTATATAAATGGCAATCTGGATTATTTTGTATAATACTAATAATAAGTCATTTATTGCCAGAACATAGTACAAGCCAGTCCAGTCGTGTACGACATATCAAGTCATGGTCCTATTTTTCTACCATCATTGATCGATAGCGCCGAGAATCTATTGCTTATCATGGACAGGTAAGGATAAGTAACTTCATACAATAGACAAATAGGCCTTTTACTAGCAGTAAGAGATATATAAGAGATATATAGGTACCGGTCAATAGTCGGTTATGTATGAAAATGTGGTCATAGAACTCGTATAGTAGAATGTTTATAAGAATCTCATAATTAGTCACTGCGTTAAGAGAACACTTTTGCAGTAAAATAAACAATTTTTTAGACAATCATATGAAACTTTGCACAAAAAACATGGATATCACACTAATACTTAATCCATCTACTTCGAGGTAGTCATTGTAGTTAACGAACATCGATAACTAATTGTACAAGTCATAGAAAATTGCACCTTGTCGTTAGGAAATAGTCATCAAATTCAAATGGATTTTATTTTAAGTGTTACTTTATTTGGTAGCACACAAAAAGCTTCGGGAGCTTTCTATGAGCGGAAAGTTCCCCTCATCAAAGCCTGTCCCAAGGCACTTTTTTCATTACCGAAAATGGAATAGATCTGTGTTGTTCAACAATTTGGTTTTTATACGACCATAAAGTCTTATGAAAGTGTTGTTTTTTTAGTTTAGTTTGCGCACATTTTGAAACGTAATTTTAATGTCATTCCCGTGACGAAATTTAGTCATCTTTTGAAGTAAACTTATCTATAAATTATTTGAAACAAGTTCTTTTCAAACAGTTTGTTATATAAAAATGTCTTTTTGTTGTATTGCGCCTGTACCGTTTTAAAATATAAAGATTTATCATGCAAAAAAATATCCTGTTAGCATTACGTAAGAAAAACTTTACACTGTATGTAGCGTATAATAATTATCTAACACGACACAGATGCAGCTCGGGTCTGTTCATGCACGTATAACCGATGTTTCTCTTCACTTCAGATGATTTGACAAGAGATTGTTTGAAATTTATTTGCATAAATTTTGTGTTGTGCTCATGAGGCCGCCAAACTGATTGTGTACAGTCCAGGCCGATGTGTAATGAGCTCTATATGAACAGTGATTGGTGTTTACCAACAGATTCCTAGATATTAAGAATATAAACGTCCATGTTTCCTACCTAGTTTTCATCTCGTATTCCCAAGTAACTGTATACCCGAGAACATCGTAAACATAACATGTTAATGGCAACATATTACGTTGCAGGACCGCTACGGTTATTTACGGCAAACCACACATTTTGCTCTGGAAAATTGCAACTATCGACGATAATATTTCGCATTTATTGTAAGAAGATAGAGTCAAAAGTCGCTTAGCAGGGTTTTCCTACCCTAGACCGACGGCTTCATTCGCTCTAGCTTCCCCCGCGTTCTGCGTTCCGCAATTACGGTAGCGTGTAGGGTTGTCAAAATAAAACAAGAAATACAAGGACGACATTAACAGTTTCCTTTAAGTGTAAAGTTCACCCTGATTATAGTGATAATCAGGGTGAACTGCCTGAATATAAAATTATCAGTAAAGATTCTGTGGAAATCACAGCCGTTGTTCAAATTTTTGACGATTTCGCCTATATTACCTTGGAGCATAAATCAAAATGTAAGAGACGGGAAGAATATCATTAAGAAGCTTCTAGATATAATAATATTATTTAAATAGCTAAAATAAGCAATTGCTATAATTATGATTGCGTAGTGAAATGATTCTTAGAATATTGTTTGTAGTGCAAACTTATTTGGCAACCCTAGTGGTGCCCTGTTCTGCTCCAGTGCATATTCAATGGTCGCACGGCACGTCCTCATTAGTGACGGGGATTAAATTGACTCGGTGAAGAGAAAAATGAGCCACAGCCATACTACGAGCGGACTATGGAGCCTAGAGTGACTTTAATTTCGATCCATAGTAATGCAATAATGCAAATAGTAATGCAGATTTACATGTTTTTTATCATGTTTGAATGAAGTAACACATCTGCGAGTCATACTATTAATTTTAATATTAGTTTTCATTCCTTAAATGGTGTGAGTCGTTAGTATTTTTATTTTTGTACTGGTTATAATGTACAAAATATTTCGGGTCGCAAGTGAGAATAAGCGTACTTGTCAAGACAAAAAGACAAACATTCAGATGGGATTACCGTTGACTTTGGCAAGTTTTCTCTCGGTGCCGTTGTCCCCGACCTCCCCTCGGCCCCGAGAGACGCCGGCGATATAATCCAGTTTTACCCATCCGTCCCTACGAATGGAAAGTACACAAAACCAATTTGGTTTTGTTTCTTTTTGAATTTTCTCGCTCCTAGAGGTAGAAAAGTGAGTTGAAGTCGCAGAAAGAAATTTATTAACATCAGGTAATGGAACAAAATGGCTGACAACAACCTCTTAGAGCCTCACTGCAGGGTTTCGAACAATAATGGCAACTTTGATTGGATCGACGTCGATCCTGACTTTACCGCAAGTTTATGTATCACAATTAATTAATTTTATCTGACAATTTATTACTTAATTGCATTTGACATATTAAATAATTATATTGTTCTGATTTCATTTGTAATGTATAAATGCATGCAGTGCAGATTAATGCATGAGCAGTGTAAAACATTTCAGACCCTATTACTACCGTAGACCTGTTAATGAAATATTGTTCTCTTCCGAGTAAGTGGTACTAAAAGGCTTATGTTTACCTACTAGCGTCCACATACTCCTCAATGTTGAAATTTATGAATTTTAACTCCTAGATACTTGATTTTGCCAATCACTCGTCATCCGGTCCGCTACCAGTATGTATGTGCGTTATATTGACTCCGAATATAAACATTTACGTTTACTCACTCACAGCCCCGCACTAGGATTCCCTGTTTTGCGGGTGGCGTGGATATACACAAATATTACATTACAAACACCCATAACCCGAGAACAAACATTTATCTGTTCAACAAATCGAACCCGGGTCCCCTATCTCGGCAGGTAGGGTCACTACCACCTGGACTATGTGATCATATATATATAACGTTCAATAATATTGTATAACCAGATTCTGAGTGGACTGTTATATTATTTAAAGTTGTTTGTGTATTGGCGGTGTGTTTAAAGTATGTGTAAGATAAACTAATCTTGCGGTTTCTTGTCAGTTAAGAGCCTCATTTCGGAACAGGGTAAGCAGCGGAACTAAATCTCTAAGCCGTTACAGGCCTATTTTAAATCCTTTTTACGGATCCATTGGAGATGTGTTAATACCAGTCGTTTCACGATATCAAAAAGAACACAGGTCAGAATACATTTTTTCAAAATAGTTAAACTAAAAATGTTAAAGCGCACATGCAACCCCAGAAACTAATTTACTTTTTAGCTTTTACTGCGACATGCGCACTGATAATTAAGACATACATGATCAATGAAATTTGATTGTTTCAAAAAATATGTGGGGGACTTTCTTCCGCTGTTTCTTTGCTTACAATAAAGCAACTATGTAAAACAAAATTACGAACTTTATCATTTGGTGCTTACGTAAAACTGATTTGAAGGGAATCGTGGGGTTGCTTGTTCCTATATCGTTTAGATTTAAAAATGTACGACCGAACTTCCAAGAAATTTTTTCGAAGGATATTTCACTTTTTTCTAAAATCGAGTTCGTTTACAAAATAAATACAATATCCATTGTGAAGAGTACCAGACGCTTTAGTTGCGACAGCATCACCGAGACACAATCCCCTTCGTACGTAAATAACTCGTACGTGCATCGGAACACATCGCGCGAAGCGCTCTCCACAGACTCCACTCGACCGAGCGCCCTCCAGCAGAGAACGGGAGGTCAAGCGTCTCTTGCCACGTGCCCTATCGCCGCCAGCGTCCGAGGGCATTGGGAGGGTAGGCGAGGACGCAATGAAATATGTGATATTTCTGTAACGAACTAAATCTGTTGGTTATTACTTATTAATATTTATTAAACCCTGTTGTAACTTTGCGAATACTCTTTAAATCTAAGTAAATTGAATTAATATATTAGTTATTTTACGACTCTGAACTCTGGTTATCAATTATCTGCTTGAAAAGACCTGATATACTCGGTCCTGGTTTTGATTTCTGGTTGAGGCAGATTGTGTGAATGAAAATATGTTGTATTTTTATCTACATATGTATGTTGTTGTAATGTTTTAGGACGTGTACGCCTATTCGGCAAGTATTGACTGCGATCTCATTGTAGCACCTTATCGACCTATACACGTCTTCACCATGTCCAAATCTCTTTTTCCGTGACTGGCGTGTTCCTCTCGTTAAGTACTAGAAGCAGAATGGAAATATAAAAAAGACATCGTTTTTAATAATGTAAGATTTATTTTATTTCCATAATTAACATTGAAGAGCACTAGATATTAAGTAGGTATGTATGTCTGACTTTAGATATTAAAATTATAAAATTTATAATGTGCATTATGTACATACATTTAATATAAGACAGACTTAGACGTTCTTTTGTTTTTTTTTTGTCTGTCTGAACGTTATATTCTCAAAAAGTATTGCATAAATTGAGTCATTCACGAGATATGGTTACATGGACGGCGTAAATATGAAAAAATATAAACACCTGATAAAAACCACTAACCAATGTTTCGGTGCAGTTATTTGTGGATGACAATATTGTTTCCCGCAACGATGTTCTGTCAGGTTACATACTATCATGATATAAATTAGCAAATCGTAAGAAAACAAACGTGAAACCATGTTAGCGTAGGAGTTGGGGGGGCTCCGTCACAGTTCATCATTATCATCATCATAATTGTACAAAATTGTGTCCAGGGTACATAAACTATAAAATTGAATACAAATATCTCCCGGAGAAATTTATAAAAGCAACTCTACACAGTCGAACACGAATATCTCGCGGCCATATACGCGACAAGTAAATGCACACTACACACGAAATATAACAATTTTACATTTCTTAGTATAAAACAACTCGAACCACCCACTTTCACAGACGACTGCCAACTTGTGATGAGCGACTTTTATTTAGATTTAATTTTTCTACGCTATTATGGTCATGGATTATTGTGTCGTGCACTTAACTATCTAGATATTTCGCTTTATGACAGAACAAACTGTTGACTGTAACTTTTTGACAGATCCGTAGGCAAATGGAGAAAACGAAAGCCTTACAATTTCATCATCAGTATCACTATCAGTAGCCTAAAGTGGCCAGTGTCGGAGTGGCATTTATATATAATTATTTTTATACAAAATGAATTCAATAAAAATAAAGTTTTTTTTTGCTGTCGGTCTATCAGCGTGCGTAGTCCGACACGGGCTAGTTACACAGGCTGAGTAACCCGCGGCTTTATTTATATCAAAGCATCGCACGCGACCGCGCGTGGTCTAAACGCAATCAAAGCCAGCGTGACCCCATCACCGACAGAGCTTGCGGTGACAACAACCACCCCCCGGGACTTCTACAGCCGTGACCCTCCGCTCCCTCTTTACTGACAAACAGTATCACAAGGAATCCCTTAATCACGCACGCCTGGATTACATTGAGCATGGTTATGTAACATAAAAGCCTGTCATTCTAATCAGGTTTAATCATATTATTTGAACGTCGCATTAGGAGTTATTATAAAAATATTTCAATGATGAAATTTAATACTACAACTACTAGCGTTTATAATGTTGCTTACCTAGCGTCAAACAAAACATCGTATTAAGTATTACACAGCGCGCCAGGGTGAGCGCTACTTCTAACAATTTCGAGTTCTATTCAACGGAAATTCCGAGATGAAAAGTTGATGTGTTTTGCTACACACTGACCTTATCGCTGTAACTAGAAGGTCGATAATTGCTTAAGCTTTACTTTGAGTGCGATGCAGCTCCCCTCCCGCGGGACGAGGTGAGCGTCGCGCGAGCCCGCACCCTCACCGGGCCTTTACACACACCGGGCCGCCCGTCCGCTTACCCTACGATGCGGTATAGCATATAGTTACGTACTCGTAAGTAAATTTTATATATTTCATATAAAAAGGTTTGTCTGTAATAAAAAATAATGGATCTTACTTGCGTTTTGACAAATGTCAATAAGGAAAAATACCTTACGTACAATTTTTAACTACTATTTTGTCAGGCGGACGAGGATTAATTGAAGGTCACTGTCAATGTTTGTAACAAGCGGAAGTAGCAATGTATTCAATGTGTACAGTTTTAGGAGTACGTGTATAATTTATAATTACTTCCAACATTCTGAAGTGTATAGTTGTTTCCCAGGCTGTCCAAGTTGGTAGATATCTATACTAATAATAAAATTCTAACTGATCGTTTTCTGTACATGAACGATATATGAGAAAAAACTGGCCTTTATTAACGCAATAGATCGCAAAGCAATAGTTTTTAGAATTTTTGTCTGTTTGTCTGTTCGTTTGTCCCAGCTAATCTCAGAAACGGCTTAACCGATTTCGTTCTGGTTTTCACTAATGTATTGCAATAAGCGTCACTTAATACTTAAAGTTTGTTTCATTGCAATCTGTCCATAATTAAAAAGTTATATAAATTAGTATTTTAATTTGTAACTCATAGAACGAGAAAAATCCAGAAAAATGCACATGCTATTTTTAAGCGTAAGGTAGTTTTTCCGAAGCGAAGCGAGGGCATTGGCTAGTTGTTCATAAGATTCATGGTGTGTTGGCTTTGGTATCAATATATTACCGGACGTATTGCTCCACTAATACCAGATGAACTGTATAACGTTCTAGATCATATCAATAAAAACCTTAATTAAACTTTTCCTTTGAGAGATACTGCGTCTCTTAGGTGTGCTCAGCGGGGGACAGCACTCCCATAGAAATTGCAATTTCATTTCGTTTTAATACGACTGTTTACCTTCAACGTAATCACGTTAGGGGTTCCGGCGCCGCCAGGGGTGTTGGGGAGCTAGGGTGCCGGGACCGCGGGGGTGAGGTCGTTACATATTTCATTAGTGTTTTATATTTGTTCCCAGTTTCAAAACGACTACATTTTTTTATCCGAACGATTATGTGTGGAAGAGTAATAACAATATAAAATTGATTGTTACGGATAACAATAATTATTAGCATATATATAAGTACACTAATATTATATGTTACAATTAACATTTTGTGATTATATATTTTTGTTTTGATTGCCGTGGAATTACTTGTGGTTATTCACGGGAGTCAAATGCACCCTGATGGACGATGGAACAGGGATGATGCACGCCCCAGATCCTTTGCTGGTCACTAGATTCATCCACTCATTTTAATGTTATTTGTGTATCCATATATACCTATATGTACAAAAGACTAAATTTAAATCCCGATAGTTCCCGTGTTCTAAACACACTTTCTTTACCGGCCTGGCTTAATACCATCCTCCAAGATTCATCGGTCGACGGCGACTATAAAAGTCTCGTCTTATCTGGGACACTGGAACAATAAACGTATTCAGTATTACCTCACCTGTTCGAGATGGGCTAAATGGTTGTACATACAACATAATAACGCTTAAGAGTTTTCCTATAGCGGCTTCGGCGCCCTTTGTAACGCGACCCGCGAGAGAGGCGTAATTAGAAGGGCAACCACTCCACCACTGTTCATTTAACCGTCTCACGATGTTCGGACGGTGGGGCGCACCGCTCCGTTGTTAACGGAAACTGTATTTCTGGGGACCGAGCGCAGATTTCTTACGTGTAACTAATACGAGTAATAAGCTCAAATATTAGATACCTAAACGTGTTCATAGTTTGAATGTGAACAAAAACTTTGAGGCTCCTCACTCAGTGTAATTACTAATCTCCCCTCGAGAGTCGCTAATGGGCGGTTGTGACGTAGTATTTTATATAAAAACATTGCTTTCCAATTAATATGAACGAGTAAATGCATTGTGAACTTAATAATTGGTTGGTATTTTAACGTTAATTCCATCTTCACAGGAGTATCGGAGAAATAAACTGCAGTAAGTTATAACAGTAGGTTGTATCAGTAAACTTCCCTCGCTTTGCATCGGAAAAACTACGCTTTACGCTAAGAAATAGAGAATTATAAATATATTAATATATAACTTTTTTATTTATGGACAGATTGAAATGGAAATGGAAGTGATACTTACCGCAATACATTAGTGAAAACCACAACGACATCGGTTAAGCCATTTCTGAGATTAGCGCGCACAAACGCACAGACAAACAGACACAAATTGTGACAACTACTGTTTTGGATTCAATTGCGTTATTAAAGACCCCTAATAACAGTTTTTCTCATATATCGTTTATGTATAGATCAATTAAAGTCTTATTATATGTATACATATCGAAATACTCCCATTTAGGTAAAAGTTTCGGTGGCTCTTCGACCTGATACACTAATGATCGGTGAAAAGAAGCTCCAAAGTTGACAGCGGGAATTTACACTGGAGTTACAAGTATGCTACACGTTCCATAAATAATGCAGTACGTCGACACGGCACGGGTGGAGCGTTGTCACGCGACACTTCCGTCTTCGAGTAGTAATTTGGGGCTCTGGAAATAGATTTTGAGAGCGAGTCGTTCAAGCTTATCACTTCTTTACTTAATATTATTTTTCCATTGTTTTTGTCCGCCATGTAGAAAGACTACAGTTTGGTATTACTAACACAAAACGTTATATTCCTATAAATATATACCAGTATTTTATTTTAGATACGAGTCTTCTTAATCTACCTCAAACACGAGCCCCACTGATCTGGTTGATGTACGCCGATGATTTAACTGATAGTGATTATGGATCATTCCCAATTATTAAATTATAAAAACTGTAAAAATATGAAGTAATCTTATTCCTCGTGATGTATTCCTTCGTCGTAACAAGTGCTCATTGCCGCCAGCAGGCATAATATAAAATAATTGCCTTTCACAACGGGTCTACTATAATGTACAAATATAAATAAACAAAACAATGACGTCAAGATTTTTCAATGTTGAATACCAATTAAACAAGCAACGCTTGACGAAACAACAACCCTCCTGCACCCTCTCCTATAGAATCGCTAGTAAGATGCGTCGTTAAAACCCTTCGTTTCTCGCCTCATCGGCATGCAGGGCGCGCGCGCTATTTTTCCAGAACATTTTCCGGCTTGCCGAACACGAACCTGCTAACAAGGTTCGCTAGATTGATTTTGTTAGGCAAACAATTCGGTCGTTTTTATTTGTTTTTAACGACAACTTAATCACGAGTTCAGTTGTGGTTTCTTATAACCTTTGTGAGATGAGAAAATGATCTGTAGGCATTTAACGATAGGCATCGGCCTAGACTGACATAGTTCATTGAATACCTTGCAGTGATTCGGTTTCAAGGGTTCCACTCTCGAGATAGCAATGATATTTACGTGACTAATTACTTAGTTCTGGGGTCGTGGGTGGTTGTGACTATCGTGCTACCTGCAGCAACACAAGGAATGAGCTGTAATTTATTATTATGTAGTTCTTGGTGAGTAGGAACAGGTACGTGTAATTTAAAAATAAATTCCCATGGGCACCTGTAAGTAGCAAAATAGTTTTGTATCTTAATCCAGGTATGGTTATCTAAATATAAAAGAAAACCTCACTCACACAATACAAGTGCTGCCTGCTCTACTGAGCACCACAGTCAACATCTCTCGGTGAAGTCTTTCACTGAAACTCAATTATATTTTTTGCTTTATTGTAATACGAGAGCCGTCCACGATCTTTGTAGCGGTCCTCCTTGAAGAGGACCCTTGTGAACGGATCTGAGACTACACATTTTTTTCTAATACAGACGTGTTTTAAAGAAGGATAACTCTTAGTAGGTACGAGACATGAGTGGTCAGTGACTATAGTAATATTTTCTACTGGAATATCTCTACGCAATTGTAGTTACAGCAGCTGCTGCACATTGTAAGTGATCTACTACCATAAGCACCGTTGACCACGCTGTCAAGTTACTTTATACTCTCAGTCGTTTTGTGGTCGATCCCAATATTCGCAGCAGTCATTAAGCCTTGTAGGCTATTGATCGACGTACTTCGAAAATAGTGTGTGTGTGTGTGTGTGTGTGTTTGTGTTATGCTCTGGGCCTTTTTGATTAGGTGAGGGTCGCCCAGCAGGATACATGAAATTGAATATTATGACATTTTATATTTTTTCTGTTGTACCTGGCTTCATTTATGATGAATGAGGGTGTTCTTAATAGAAATTTTGCACTTACTATTTGAATTAGGTCCTGAAAAGATATACGATATATAAACGATCAGATAACAAAAAAATATATATAACCTCTTAATCAAATTTGGAACGGAGCCGACAGTCGAATGGTCGATAATACCGGCCTAGTCTTAAAAGATTACGTTTTCAAATTCTTACGCTATATATGAATACATCATAAACTCCATAGCCCAGTTGGTAGTGACCCTGCCTGCCGAGCGAGTGGTTCCGGGTCCTCAGAACATGGGTGTTTGTAATGTGATATTTGTGTATGTCCACGCCGCCCGCAACACAGGGAATCCTGGTGCGGGGCGTGTGAGTGTGTGAACGTTAATAAGTTGGTTTTGATGTTCAATTGCA
This sequence comes from Megathymus violae, assembly GCA_003671415.1. Classification (NCBI taxonomy): domain Eukaryota; kingdom Metazoa; phylum Arthropoda; class Insecta; order Lepidoptera; family Hesperiidae; genus Megathymus; species Megathymus violae. The sequence goes on along the minus strand of PDGT01000141.1, from coordinate 33,083 downwards.
TTCATGATGGTCAGTAATGACCAATAGTTGACAAAGCGGGTTTCTAATTTTTTAATAAAAAGCCAATAACGGTGTACCATGGGATAAAATATTAAATCGAGATCGATCATTAATATTCGATTTACGTTCCGAGATTGCAATTAACAAAAAATCCGTGACAAGAACCCACGAACAGAATGATTCTAACATGAAAATCTTAAAAAAAGTCATTTGACGAGTTGCCGGTAAAATATTGAGTTACCGATCGAGCGAGACGCCATTTTCATTTGTATTGAGAGATCTTTGGAAGCCTCCCTCTGCGGGTAGTAACGGCTTCTTCGCAAATTGGATTTGGGCAAAACAAGACATTACAATTACTGTCTTGTTAGGGGAACATTTATGCTTATTTTGGAAAGTGACTTAAAATGTCTACGTCAGTTCGCGTGGCTTAGTGTGTATGTATAAAATGTATATAAAATGGGTCCTTATGTTCACACGAAATTTCGCAGTGATTATTTAGAATTGATATGAGTTGGTGAATCAATTGTAATGATTAGTAAAAAAAAGATTAGTAAAGTTAGTACTTTACAGACTAAATTGCTAATTTTATTATGTAACGGGTACTCACGATACGCTTTATGTATTGCCATACGATCCTGTCATAAAAAGCTGCTTCGGAACCCGTAGTCTGTCAACTGACAGATCGTGAGTACCTGATACATAATAAAATGTATAAACTCCGTGATGATATTCGTTTCAAATCATACGAAATTGCTATTGCTGTGAGATACACGGTTATTGTTATCGTAATCAAGATACAATGAACTACATAATGTTCAGTTTTGATCAGTAAAATTTCGCTTCTCCAGCTCTCAATAACGGGCTCAGATGTGTTTGTGGCTGTGATGTGGTATTGATTTTCTCGTTCGGTCCTCAAGGATTTCGTCGTTTTACTTGAATTTTGCAATATAATTTTCTATTACGACTCTTTATCCATACGCCTCTCATTACACTCTCAATCTACCGAATTCAAAAAAGAAACTATGTTCCTCATCAATGTTACATTCTTTGATAAGTATTAAAAAAATGTTGTTACAAATTTGTCTAATTATCGTTTACCGTACGCTTCAGGCAGCGATCGTTGTACGTTTGAACTCAGAACACATTTTTAATTTCCAGTTTGTGCATATTATAAATAAATTTCTGCTGACTTCCGTGAAGAGCATAGTAGGGTGCCTTATATTCAAATTCAGATTCAATATCATTTAATCATGTCGATATTCTGTAAATACGCTTATGCACGTAATTATTTGCTTCTACTACCGATTCAAAAATTTACTATCGTAAGTAATACCTAGCAAAAGTGAAAAATTATCATGGACGTACCGATAACCTGTATCAAACATTAACACCGAATTTATTAAGTATATGTACAGCACAAAGAATATCCCCACTATCAATCAACCATCATCGACCGCTATCAATAGTTATATATAACGCTCCCGGAGATGTGTGAAGTTCTCAAATTCACACACCGTCAGCGTGTGACCGATCATCTCAACCCCTTTCGTAATGAGAGAAGACCAGACCTCAGCATTACAATAGTTATGGTTTATGATAATTATGTACGAAATAATTCAAAGATTAGATTTACAAGTCTATAGGGATCTTGACGTCGCTAGTCACATTAATGTATAATTAAATGTACGAGTTTCACAACAATCATCATTTTTCTGAGATGTACACGAATTATGTATCTCGGAAGACTGGCTTAAACGGAACATAATCGAGTCCTTGAATAATTAAAATCACACAATTTATTGATTATGATTGTAATCATGTCACTAAATTTCTAATATTGATAATGTTTTCAAATGTAATTTTGTTATATTTGTTCAAATTATTCCTTTAATAATTTTTTAGTGTTCAAAATAGCAAGTTAATTAAATAATTGTTAATTTTATTTTTTTATTTACTCATCTAGTGCTGTGTTCAAAAGGACTCTGAATCGTCTTTGGAAATAGAAGATCTTGTTGTGTTTGTTGAAATCTCGAGGGATAGAGGAACCATGCCAACTTACAGAAACAAAGATCGACTCAAATTCCTTTTGAAACATCCCACACTCCCTCCTGTGGGCGTCATCCGTAATTTATAAGGAAATGATAATTAAATGATCATTTCTGTTTGTTGTCAGGTTCCGAAGTCCCATTCGAGGGTTGTGGTGCGGGGCAAGGAGTAGCCAATGATGAGTGAGCGAGACACGATCACTAATCGCAGCGAGAAGAAAGAAGACAAAAAACGTTAGTCCTCCGAACATGTTTATAGGGTCTTGTAACAGATAATCGACTTCGACAATCTATCTAAAAATTAATAAAAATGGCTGAGGCACCACAAACGGTATGGCAGAAGATCGACAGCTCCATCATCCCCGTGGTCAATCTAGAAGTGAGGGAAGTGAGGGAGGTGCTATGGGAGAAGATCCAGGAGCCTACCTCGCAAAGAAAAATAATTTTAGTTATAGTATGCATAGCCCTACTACTAGACAACATGTTATACATGGTCATCGTGCCTATTATACCAGATTATTTAAGGTACATAGGCGCATGGGGCGAAGCTGGCTATGACCATGTGGTCAACTTACCACCAATCAAGGAAGGAAACATTACAATAACACCTACTAAAATTATTCCTGCGTCTCATGAGGGTCAGGACTCCGCAACTGGAGTCCTTTTCGCGTCCAAAGCAATAGTGCAGCTAATGATTAATCCCTTCTCTGGTGCATTAATTGACAGAATTGGATACGACATCCCCATGATGATCGGGCTGATTATAATGTTTCTCTCTACGTCCATATTTGCTTGTGGACGAAGTTACGGGATGTTATTCTTTGCGAGAAGTCTTCAGGGTGTAGGGTCAGCTTTTGCCGACACATCTGGCTTAGCTATGATTGCTGATAGATTTACAGAAGAAAATGAACGATCAAAGGCTCTCGGAATTGCTCTTGCATTTATAAGCTTCGGTTGTCTCGTTGCGCCACCATTCGGAGGTGCTCTGTACCAGTTTGCAGGAAAAGAAGTTCCATTTTTAATCCTTGCTTTAATATCACTAATGGACGGATTCATGTTACTGCTTGTAATGAAACCTTTAAAAACTCAAATGAAAGAAGCTTCACAGCCAAAACCAGCTGGTACGCCTATATGGAAACTGCTCATCGACCCTTATATTGCAGTATGTGCTGGAGCTCTAATGATGTCCAACGTGGCATTGGCTTTTCTCGAACCCACTATCTCGCTTTGGATGGAGGACAACCTCACGAAAGATAATTGGAAAATTGGTATGATATGGCTACCTGCATTCTTTCCTCACGTCTTAGGAGTAGTTATAACAGTTAAGATGGCAAAGCAGTATCCACAACATCAGTGGCTTATGGCTGCAGGCGGACTAGCTCTAGAAGGCTTATGCTGTTTCATTATACCATTTGCTAACTCCTATAAAATGCTGATGATACCGATATGTGGTATATGCTTCGGTATCGCGTTAATCGATACTGCACTTCTACCCACTTTAGGATACCTAGTTGACGTGCGGTATGTTTCGGTGTATGGCAGCATCTACGCTATCGCTGATATATCGTACTCGTTCGCTTACGCCGTTGGACCGATCATTGCCGGTGAGGTCGTGGAGATGATCGGCTTCACGGCTCTTAATCTACTGATTGCATTCAGCAATTTGCTATACGCGCCCGTTCTCGTGTACCTGAGGCATATTTACGATTTTAAACCTTTCGAAAACGAGGCGAACATTCTCATGGCCGATCCACCGGACAAGGAGTATCAAACGTATAGCATGCAAGATCAGAGGCCTGTGAATGGGGAGTTTAAGAATCACTTAGAGTATTCGAACGCTCAGGGAAGTACCGTTCAAGAGTCGAACGTCGACGGCGGCGGGGGTTACGACTACCAGGAGAGTTATCAAAGCTACGGGCAAGGTTACGAGCAGCAGGGATACCAACAGGAGGGATACAGTCAGCCAAGGCAGCTGCCGGCTCAGCCGCAACCGCCGGCCAGGAATCCGTTCCGGGCCGACGGAGCACCCCCGGCTCCCGCGCCCGCGCCGGCCCCTAACCCGGTTCGAAATCCTTTCCGACAAGGCTTCTAGAGCCGTTCAGTGTCTTCAGTGTTGTCTATATTTTTGAATTTACTTGTTGTGTAATTATAAATGTCTAATAGTTGACATACTTCGACCCACCTGCGGCGCGTCGTTTGCTGTCTAACTAGATGTTTAACTAGTTGTGCTTACCGTTTAACGTAGACAAGATAACTGGGATGGTTACCGTGACATTTTTCTAATATTAAATCAAAAATAAAAACACAAACATATATTATAAGTGTTTCTAATCGACGTCAGAACGATGTCATGCTAGCGGTCCATGTGTTTTTCTAATCAATATTGTTCGAGTGTGTAAAAAGCGTTTTCGAGTATTTAACTCAGCCGTTAATAATTGAATTTTAAAAGTAAATCTTATTGAGCAAGTAGTACGACGATAATTGTTACTGAAATATTTAAAGGCAATTTACATTCTCCATATATTAATGCTTGACAGTCGGAACGATGTGCCAGTCATTTCCAGTTCATACTACGACATGTTGTAACGGTGCATATCATAGTAGCAATTATAATCCTAAGGTAATCGTAACCATACATTCTAGTCGATACAGAGTTCGCACATTATGTAAGGGCCTAATATATTTTAATTTGCACCATTCGGATACTATATTAAAACCACGCTGTAACGTCAAGAAGTCTTAGCTACGTTGAGATTCTTTTTGTAAATAAATTCGTTTGAAAACACTAACATTCAAGGCGTACCTATACGTAACATGCCTTTAAAATGTAAAAATTTATATATTTTTAGAAGTTATACTAAGATTTCGGATAAGTTTTCTTCCTACGCTTTCAGCAATACTAGGGTAAGGTTCGCTTCTATGTTATTCGTAAACTTATATCAATTAAATATCAATTAGTACCGTAAGTTAGAATCAACTTGTGATAAGTTGCAACCAAGGTAACGAAACATATCAGAATCTTTTGATTCACGTAGCTTAAGAATCGTATTTATTATAATTGTGTAAGTATATTTTGTTTAGTGTACAGTTGTAGATGTTAGTGGAACGTTCTATGAGGTTCTAGTCACGTGCCATCGGTAAACTCTAGTTGTGGTCATTCGGTGGGTGTGGTCATCTCACCATCAGCAACCGCTGCAACTTATTGACCGGTAATGAGCATATTGATAAGTTATTGGAAACATTATCCGACTGGACCTTTATGGAAACACCAGATTGTTTCAACGCACGCGTTACATTAATATCAAACGCGAAATTTATTATTTTGAATAATTTCAACGTTATTACTAGACAACATAAATGGTTAATAAGAAATACTTGAAGTTCTGAGAAGTCTGGGCAAATATGTTAAAGTCTAAAATAACATACAACAGAACTCATACATTATGTAGGAGCATCAAAGTTAAGTCATTGAATGAAGTAAACTCGAAGATATTGGCGACTCTAGGGGTCTGAAGTTACAATTATTTATAATCGAAGCTTCGAGGTCTCGGAGACCGACTAAGGTTAAGTACTATATATTGGTATAAAGGAAAAGCTCCCAAGGGTAGACATAATGGATGCAGACAGCTCGACCTCGAGGGAAAGCTAAGATGTTATGAGGCATTTTCTCAATAAATATTAAGCCCAGCGAAGATTAATTAATTAATATAACATTTATTGAGTAAACTTGATACGAAATTGTCCAAATCATTATTGATGTCTAAGCAAAATCTACTAAATAAGATAATTCATCGAATGATTAAATAAAAAAATGGATTTAAAATTGTAAAAGTTAAAGATGGTATTTTTAAAGGCAATCTTTAACGTACTGTAGAAATTAAGGAAATTACAAAATTGTTTCAAACAGTGTCTATTTGATTGTCAATTGTTAATCGCTCACCGAATTGATCAACGACCGCTACTATTTTGCCAAATCGAACTGAAAGAGGAAAAATTAATGACTAAAATTAATTGTACAAGAATACGACGAGCCCGACATGTCAATTGAATATGTGTACAGTAAAACGATTATTGTTAACATATTTATTTATATATAGATACAAAATGTATCGATGTTTATCTAAGGATATTAGTCATTGCATCATTCGTAAACTAATCAATTTCCACTAAACAAAAACACCAAAATGATAATGACTGAAATGACTAATTTGTGCACCAAGAAGTATAAGAAAGAAGTAAAAAATGGGAATTAAAAATCTTAAAAGTATACACCGGCTAGTTTCTTTTAAACGGAAATCAGTATGATTAATATAAATTATATTTGAATGCGCAAGACGTTAAGCAAAGATTATTTTTTACTTCAAGTAAAATGTAACGATAAAAGATGTTTATAAAAATAAAATTTACTATGCGATAGTACCAGAAAAAAAGCTCAAGATATCTATTAAGCTTAAAGCTTAAGCTTGATTTTGACAAATATCGTGAGATATTCATCGGTAAGTGCACTTAAGTATTAGTATAATTTTTGCCGTAAATGTTGCAGCTAACCCAAAATTACATATTATAACTGTCGGTATATGAAATTTCAACTACTTCATTTAAACAGTATGTCAATGTAAGTTTTACATTCATACAATCTCGTGATGAGTTCTGTTTTGAAATAACAGGTCGGTGTTTTTATACTGGATCAGTTTGTTAGTTTGACACTGTGTCTTTCACTTTGAAAATAGCTATGCGACTTTCAGGCGTACTATCTCTCTAGGCAGAATTCGGTGCTGCGTTCACTAATATGGCAAATATAAATTAGTCGCGAACACATTTTTTCTTTTTACTATAATTAGTTCCACTTTAAAAAACTCTCACGTTAAAGTGGTACCATATAATTAATTGCAGTTGTAGCGGCAAGCGAGCCTGCTCAGATAAATAGCACGAAAGAAAAATTATATATTTTTTAGATGGATGCCACATCACACACGGGTGATGTAATATATAGAAAATAACCAACAGTAAATCATATTCACGTAGTTTTATTATGTAATTTTGGATTATCGAGTGTTATTTTATAAGAAAAACGTTAGAAATAGCCTGCAAAGTACAATAGCATCTGTAGAAGCGTTTAAGTTATCATGCACAATGTGACTCTGATCCCAGTTGTGGGTGTGAACTCGACACGGAAGGGTGTCGTGTTTATTTTCTAGTTTCTCTTGCTTAATTATTCACTATTGTGTGTAGATATATCAAAGGATGCATGTTTGCTACAAAAATAACCAAATAAATTCAAATTAAACGTCCTTTTAACATTTCTACTTCAGAGTCAAATATATGTACATATAATAACAAAACGCGATGTATGTGATAAAAATACTTAAAATTTAATTTGAAATATAGTTTTGTGGATTATTTGATCTTTAATTGCAGTACGGTGTACGTTACTTTAGAGACGAACACGATTGAAGTAAGATTACCTGTTATTGGCAATGGCAAAAACTTTCAAGCTTTCTATATTATAAAGTGATGAGAAGGTGAGGTACAACTGAAATGTTGTGTGATATTTGGAATAACTGTGCGCTGTTTTTTTTACTCTGCTCCTGCGTCAGGTATCGGCGCGTCACGCGATGTACCTACACAAAATAGTTGATGTAGTACGTGTTTAGCTCTAAATGAGTATGTGCGACTGTTTAGTATTAGCGCGTGATGGTTCTGGTCGTTCGATTACCTAAATATCATAAGTAAGTAAGTTTAGGTCAATTTTCGCGACAAATTCTCCCGAAATTCAATTAATTAGTAGATTTATCAGAGCAGCCGTAACTCTTATTGTTAGTTTGATAGAGAAGCGTGTGTTTGTATATATTGTAGCCAGCTGAAGCTAGACATTACAATGCAAATATTCTACTATTAATTATTATCATACTGCGATACTTGTCGATGTAATTTCCAAATGAACGAATGGTATAGTTCGTGACCAATGTTGGGACAGTTTATATCTAGTAGAGATTCGGTAAGTTGTTTGCCAATTTATCATACTTTACCTGCACTGTGTTACTTTTATACACGTCGCCATTGACGATATCCAGGTGTATTCGCACAATATAATAAAACACACGCTCAAAATTATATTGTTATGCTATTCCTATATAATTCTAAGAATTACTTGATAAAAATTTCAATTGTATTCTTATTATATTTAAAACGAATTGTATATACAGCAATAAGCAACCTATATCACATACATATCACTAACTGTAAGAATATACAAGTTTTTTGCTAATTATACCGATGTCATTTATATGTATGTAAGTAATTATTATACAATTATGGCTATATGGAAATTATATTAATATTTTGGATAGCCGGTGCCGTGTGAACTTCCAATCGATATTAAATTGCGATAATTTAACAACGTTGTTTATCGTAATTAAATATTTCCTTGTGTGATGATTATATTTTAAGTCAATTAAAGACTTTTACGTAAATATAGGAAGCATTTATTTAAAACGACGTAAGATCGGCGCGGAACTCCGATTTGTTTCTTCGTCGGTCGAATTAATTATGGGACGGTCTTGGTATGTCTCCACACACACACACACACACACACACACACACACAAACGTCTACATTCGATTATTATATGTATTATTATAGTCCTGTTCTTTCTTCGCTGCTTTCGTATTGTAACTATCTAAGTAACTATCTGACTCATCTCACACTTCACCAATATATATTTAGTATATTGTTCACTTTGTAAATTAATTATTACCCATTTGGTGACTCGCTGTATTTCTTCTATTGTACATATCAGCTGCATATCAGTGTCTGGTTTTTTTAAATTAATATAACCTAAATATTTTTTTAAACAAAATAATAATATAAAAACACCCAACTATATTTACAATACGTTCACATATGTATACATATATGTTCGAGTACAGCGCGTCGAGTCATCTCGTTTGTCTAAGTCGTAATAGTTTATATTTAGGTTAGATCTATGGCGTATTCCTTGTTTTTTTTTCTATTGGAAATGTAACTGCAAACGCTAGAATCAATAATGTTATATAACAGAGATATTGCTTAAAATAAATTTAATAACAATATCAAATAGCGAATCACAATTTTTGTCATACTTTGTAAACGGAGGAGAAATGGAAAAGATGTAGGTAATTCTTCCAAGCTCCTCAAAATTATACGGTCAAAGTATCACGTTTTGATCAAGAACATAAATAGTTTATTGATTCAAGAACACCGATGAACATCATAACGACATCTCTTAGTATTTAAACGTGAATTGAGTCAAGTGTTTGCAGTACACATGTTGTCAACGTTAGATCAGTACCCGTCCGTTAGTTCTGTAACTCTGTATTGTACTCGTATCTCTATATTACTCGTATATACATATCTATATCGGTTATGTCCGTCATTTCGAAGTCTCTTTCATCTTGTCACTTAAAAATAAGCTTCCCGTTTTGTCTCCCGTGTTTGGTGGTTATATTTTTTGAGTAAGAACTAAAACTTCTTCTTCCTACCTTCTTCTCGTCTCCTGGCCGACAACGCATCGGTGATACCTTCGGTCTTTCTGATGTTCATGGGCGACGATGACCACTTACCATCAGGTGGCTCGCTGCTCGTTTGCCGGCTATTAACATAAAATAAAACTGGTTTATATTTATATTTAGTTTAGTAATACGAAGTTGTGATGCCGGTATAAACGAAAATGAGTATAGTATAGTATAGTCGGTCCCTCGCCGAGCTCGGACCGCGTCGCCAGTCGACGGTCGACGGTCGTTAGATTTTCTTTACGACGTAGCTGTTACAGGAGGTATCGTTGTTTTTATTTATGGCGTCTTATTATATAGTAATTTAACATGGTGTAGAAAGGTAATATCTTAGGTTTGACGTATAAGGCGGCTAATTCGCACAACTTGAAATTTTGTAAATTATTTAGCGTTACGAGTCAGCGAGGGGATCGCGGTCGCGATACGTTCTGTTACATTATATATAAAAAGTAATGTAGTAATCTAAATTAATAATTTAATATTACGGTTAGAAAGTATGTAAATATAAATTTTATATTTCATTTATCATTTAAATTCTTTCTGATTTGCTAAGAACAATTACACGCTACAATTGACGCTATATCCACAATAAACTGCTTACATTTAAGGATTTCAAATGAAATAAATTAATATTATGCTTGGAAACGAAACATGTGTTACCGGTATATAGAAATTAAATATGGAAATATCAGAATCCTAGTTGACAATCTATATCTACTGAAAGTAATTTAAAATAATTATTAAATTTTGGATCACAATATTTATTGAGGATTTACTTAGATCTGGTAACTGAATTGCTTTTTCAATTACAAAAAAAAATAAAACTGTACCAAATTATAAATGGAAACTTATATAGGTATATAAATATATAATAAAATGCACCCAGGTTCTAGCATTTACATATTTGTTCGGAAAATAATTTTATCGAACCTTATAAAATGTACATTTATGTATTCATATTTAACATAGGTTTGTAGATTAAGGAAAAGTTATGTACATATAGCTACCAACATGGCCACACAAAACGAGTGATAGTTTAGTATTTTACTATAGTAATTATTTCTGCCTCCTTCATCTCTGCGTCTTCGTCGAGGGATAAACTCCGCATTTAAAAATATAAATTAATATTTGTAATTTGTGGGTAGAAATAGGCACTACGCTACGAAGCTATCAAAAGTAGTTAATTGTCAATAGCGGTTACTGTTAGTTTGCCGTTGTGGCTAATAGATTACTAATTAGTTGTTTAGTTTTAAGCTTTTTTTCACTTGCAAAGCGCTCCTTTTATATTTTCCACGTGTATATAACTATTATTACGAAAATAAGCTTGTGCTCGAAGCATTCACAGTTGATAAGTTGATGGCTGATGACGTCAGTATGTTAGGAGGTTACAATAAGGTAGATATTTCGGTAGTCTTCTAGATATTGCTGGAAAAGCTGATTTTCTTCTTCTTAGAGCTCGCTCGTTATATCTATCCAAGTCTATAATGTTGTATCATCATTGATTACTTATTATATTATAATTAATAAAATTATTCCAAAGTTTTAATACTCATCAACGTAATCAATTTATATAACTTTAAAATACATTAACTACACGTAACGTAAAGTGTAATGCATCGCGTTAAATTAGTATATTAATTTAGCCTGTATATAAATTATTAAAGTTAAATTATAGTGTGTTACACCCCAATTAAACTAGGACGAGTAAGCGGTTTCGCGTGTCGTCAATTCATTAGTTAGTGTAAGCATCTTATTCAGTAAATCTATCCCTTTGAACGATTATTGAAGGCAAGTTTATCAAATATTAATATACCTCATTCGATATAAATTTGTTAGTATTGTGAATAGTCTTATTTAGTAACTTATTCCATTTAATCGCAATAAATATCAACACGCGGTGTGGTACTAGGGTGAATTGGAAGTGTCGTAAAGTTCACTTTAGAGACTCTTGAACAAGTGACTTTAAATATATCGACGTAAGACATATTACCGTGGAGTGGCTGGTCAGGACAGGCTGTTGATGTTGGTATAGATCGGTAGATTAATATTGAATATTTATCGTTTTGGCATTATCTAAATTTTGTACACCTAATTGCTATAACTATAGACGTAAAAATATCGAAATATCCACCTGAATGATTTGTCACGTTCGTTACACATATTAGGGTTTTGTAAAATTATTTAATTCGCAATTTCATATTACTTATGATTACGAATACCAATTTTAAATGTCGACACATCGTTTAACCATATCACGCATAACTATCGAGTTACGTTGATTCTGGAGCCGAGTTAAATCGGAATTACGTCGTATTCAATCGGATTTGATTGAAAATATAAGACAGACGACGATATGTTACACTACGATATATGTATATAAGACAACCCGCTGGACCGGTTGCCGCTGACCGGTGTCTGGGGGCGTGATAATAAATTGGAAGACATGTTACGACTTGAGTTCCGGCACAAATACATTTGTAACAATTTATAATTTACGGTCGAACAATTGGTCGCGGCGAAGTCGACGTCGCGGCTCCCTTGTTTCGCTGGCAGGGAATGGGTTTGATCAGTTATATCAGTATATATCTGTATAGATCAGTATATATCTGTATCAGTATAGATCAGTATATATATATATATATATATACATATATATAACATAAAGATTGATTCACTTTACGTCTTTTAAACACGTTCATGAACGCTTCTCATATATCTGTGTATTTAAGGTGTTATTAAAATATTATCTTAATCTAAAAACACTATGTTAGAGCTACATTATGTAATCACAGAATTAAACACGTTTATGTAAATCATATTAATGATAAGCAAATTATATTCTAATAGCAATCTTAATCATCGTACATTATACCATATTTACATATATCTGTGTAAACACCTCGTTCGTTAGTAGAGTAGCAGAGCGGAGAGAGTGCGGTGTGCGTCGACGTACCGGTGGTGTAAAAATATTTACATACACGTAGTGAACTGTTATTATTGTCTATAGTCTAGTTCGAAGTTTAACTCCGTTTCACGCGACCGACATAGCTTATAAGCTGGCCGCAGTCGTGTGTTTATTTATGAGCTATGTTGTTGCGTACGAATTAAATGTTATTGTAGAATTTTTGGTATGTAAGGGCTGGGGTTGATGTTGAAAATTATCCTAAAATAATTAACCAAACGTGTTTAAACAACGCATGTTTTTGTTAAAATTTATTAAATACGAGTATGAAATGGCTATCATTACATACATTACATTAATCAACTATTAAATAAATGATTTTAAATGAAACATCAAAGTAAATGAACTTAGGTATACTAAAGAAAGTACTGGACATCGAATATAATATTTTAGGATATTTTTCCACAATCATATGAAATGTTGTATTGTAATTTATATATTTTGACGCTGTAATGAAGTGATGCCATGATATTTATTACAGCGTGATGAATATAAAGTGAAATGTCGCATAACCAGAGTAGGTATTATGTATTGTAACGAAATTATTGTCTTAAGAGAACGTAATCTACCTAGTTGTACGTGCAGTGGTCGAATAAACTTGTTACACCAATATCAACCGTTATTTTTTGTTCAATCCTCCAATCCCCTGTCAGGATCGAAAGCTCGACGTTACGTGACCTGTTTCAAAGTCATCTAAGTTCATACGTCTCGCCGCGGCAGGATCGTCTGCAACGCCTGCTATTTTATTGTGAATCAGATTGCTTCCGCTGAATTATTCTCAGCTGGAGAGAGCATGAAAATAATTGCAGCTTAAAAACGCGCACTGTATATTATTTAATTTTATAAAAGTATTACGTACATTGGTCGTCAACCTTTTAAGTGTTGTGTTTATTTATTTTTTAAGATGGAATAAATAGAGCTACAGATAAGTTGTCCAGAGTTATGTGATCTGTACTGAGTGAGTTCTTATCTATTTCATGAGAGTTAAGAATGTATCACATTTTTAAACTATCCAAAATTGGATATTATTATGTTATCCAAAAAATACTGACCTTTGGTCGCTTTTACGACACGTAATACCTATATCACTGATATCTTGAAGATAATATAAAACAAATTATATAATAGGTTAATTTAAACTTTCTGAAATGCTATTCCTTTTATCTGTAGGTACACAAATATTTACTTATACATATAACACACACTTACAATTTTGTTGTTGATACTAGCGTAGTAATTGCTTTACAGTTCAAAAACAGACATAGTACACTTTGTCTTAATTGACTATAGCCTGACAATACAGGCGCACCAATGAGCATCTTAGTATAGTATCGCACATGTTACCAGCTCGTGTTCAGCAGTGACCACTAACATCGGCACGACCAACCTCGTCTGCACCCTACACTAATGGAGTAAGTGAAGTTACCGCAACTGTTTTATTTCCGACGAAACTGCGGCAAATGTTTGTTAAAATAGTAATTGCGTTGTGGGAGGTGGTTGAGGATGCGTCATGGAAATATAAACTTTGACCCGGTTATTTAAAGTTCGATACGTTTCGTTTCAATTTTGATCGGACGCGAGGGAACTATACGTACAAGGATCAAGGTAACCTTTCTCCGGTATGCTGTAAGGGTGGCTTCACAGCGCAATAAAGTTGTTTTGTTTAGACAAGACGACAATTCGACTAATTAGTCGAATTAAAGAGGGCAACGTTTCCACTTGTCGTCTTGTCGTTATATCAGTCATTTAATTTGATTAAATATTAATATAGTTTGTAACATACATATAACGATTGAATGTATGTAATTATGTTATTGTGCACGAGTGTTATGTTAAGCCATATAAATTGTGGAATTTTGTTGGTGAGATAGAAATAAATAAATATTGCAGATGAAACTCGCTTCTCTATAATAAAACTTAGAAACACTTATTTTACGAGTCGAATGTCAGCGGCGAGAGTAATCGTTCAACGGAAGAATCAATTAGTGATACTTACTAGAATAAATTGATCTCACCACCGTTACTAAACACGGTGTTTTATCACAAATATTACAGCAGAAAAGCTTTAATTATTTTGGCCAGTCGGAGGTTAACTTTAAAACAATAATGAGAGCTCTTTGTCAAGTTTCTCACTATCGTTTTACTTTCCCGTTAAAGGTATTAACCTTAAAAGCCGACGCCGGCGAGCCCCGGTTATGAGACACTAACTCTCTCTAGTCGCTACGTAACATAATTTGTTAGTAGCATAACGTTGATATAATATACCTAATTCAACTGGAGCTGAACGAGCCCCCGTCGGCGCCGCCAAACAATCTTTGAACATCGACCGCCCCACGGTTCTCATTCGCTTTTATTCCGATAACTTGTACACTGCGCTACTCGAATTTATTCAGTTTCAGCTTCGGATATTTGACGTTATTGCAGTTTTCTTTTTCTCTTTCTAAAATCATCGTGAATGACGACGTTTGCTCCGGCTCTCAGCGCAAATAAATCTCTTCGACCTACCGACGGAATGTGTCGACGCGTCCGTCACATCACGATAACGTGACCGTTGATAACATGCACACATCAGCGAGCTGTCCGCAACAAGACACAGGAAAGTGTTTAATGGTGCTCGAGTGGACCGCTGGCGATCACTGACAAATTTCATTGTTTCTATTGAACCATTCTTTTGAACCAGACCGTCGCGGTACTGGCAACATTAAATGTAACTCGCAAATAACGTTTTATACGATGCATGAGACTGAAACCGAACCGCACCACAGTGCGATACCATAGAATTAACTTTGATAGTTACTATTTTATTATTGTTTTGATGTTAAAGAAAATGAACTCTGAGATGATCAACGTGTACAGTGCAGTGCTCGTGTACTGACAGACCCCTAGTTTTGATTTACATCTCCAGGTCAGCCCTGACTCGTGACGTGATTTGGGGGTTGTTAATGTGCACGTTGCACACAGGGCGGGAAACTAACACCGGGGAACGATGTTTTTAGTCATTTTTGACAAAATATTTATACATATCTATACATATAATAAATTATAACTGATCGCTTTCTGTACATGAACGATATATGAGAAAAATCACTATTTAGGGGCCTCAATAACGCTATAGAACCCAAAAAAATTGTTGTTAGAATTTTTCTTTGCTTTTCTGTGCGTTTGTTCGCGCTGATCTCAGAAACGATTCAAAAGATTTCGTTCTGGTTATCACTAATGTAATGCAGTAAGCATCACAGTAAATACTTTCAACGACATGGAAGAAATAAAAAAGTTCTCCCGGCGTCACCCAGGGCCGCCCGAACCTGGGACCGAATACAGTAGAAATACCTCAAATAGAAACGTGCTTCTAAATTGCAACACTTTACTAACGTTTACTAAAATCATCGTACCACCACCTTCGCATAACCGTAGTTCTACCGGGGGATGTCCGCAACATCAAAGGGGTTACCGACGCCTTGCCGAGATCTCGCTTTGTCCCTCACCCTGTCCTTCAGGGCCGACTCGACAGGTGCGGCTATGGAACTATTGAATGAACCACATGAAGGATTTTTCACCAAGAAAAACTATCAACAGTTTACACATTGCTTGATAGAGACTTTTATTATTTTAATTATTTATTTTTTTACGCCGCGAATAAAACCCTTCACCCAGGATCCAATGCATCCCAGATATCGATCCATAATATAAATAATAATTATCCCGAGTGTCAATTGAATCTGGTCAGTGGTTGTCGTGTGATACCGTTAGAATAGTCGTAATAATAATAAACTTTTATTTGGAGCAACTGGACTCATTCGTGTTAGTAACAGACTTAAAAACTATATTAGGTACTTATGGACTTACGTAGTTATGGAGACGGACGGACAGATGAACCAAAATTTCAAAACACACGTATTTTGACCTAACTACGTATATTTTTTAAATTAACTTATCTTATTATATTTTATATGCAGATTCGGGCCCGTCACAGATTTATGATTCGTGTTGATTAAACTAGTTATTTTCATGTACTAGCGTAACAAACAGTGCTGCTGGTGTGACTGAGATTGTTCAAAAGAGGAAAATATTATTCATATTTAAAATAAATTTAACTGAATAATCGTCAGTAAAATTAATATGTGAATACTTTGTCCTGAGATCTAATTTATAGATATTTATCTCCTGTCTTATGTTCTGTGGCGGTCGACAGAGTCACTAAGAAAGG
>PDGT01000015.1:6877136-6942665 GCA_003671415.1 Megathymus violae | reverse complement strand
CAAATCCGAGAATTCAGTTACACTCAACCTTACGAGTCCAATACCACCTGCAGTTTTAGGCAACAACTGGAAACTTATTTTCGTTATAACAGCTACAAGATCGGATGGCATAGCGACGCAAGCGACAATCGTCATTTCTTTAAATAACGGTATGTCAAATTATTTTATAAATGTAATTTTATACTATATGTATTTTTTTTAAGTGAAACTTCTTTCGCGCTGAGAGTAAAAATTCGAGGTCGTGAAACACTAGTTAGGGCTATGAATCAGTCACGTGGTTTTAGTACTAATATCTTTGCATAGAATTGTTCTGTGATGAAGAACAATTATTATTTTACTTTTACATGGGAGAAAAAAAAGAAGTCAGTTTAACGTTAGAGGGGATGCTTATTTCCAAACAGTATACTCGTTTGTTAAAAATAATATAATTTTTTTAATATAAATTTGATGAAAATGGAGTCATTCTTTACATACTTAATATTAATCCTTATCAAAATAAGTGAATAGAATATGAATTTAACTATCCAAACTTCCCAAAAGTTTCACTTCAAATATGCACACATCGTACACACAACTGTTTTTTTATATTTATCTTTCTTATTATAATAAATAATGCTTTACTATAGTCACCACACCTTATCGTAAATGGTGGTGTAACTTTAGTTGATAAAGCTAGTATACTTCGCGAAATCTATTCACTTTTCACTGAAATCAACCATACTAAAATCGAAAAGGGACGACGCATGGAAGGCACTGCACTTCTTCGCGATATGCATAACAAATTGGCGAAGCAAACCTTGTCGCTCTATGTTATATTACCGTAGGGATATTTCCGCCGAAAGAATGGATTCATGCAATAAATCGGATTATTCGATACGAAAAGAAAATCTCGGAGTAAGGCCATGTAATTTCTGCGCACTCTCTCCAAAATGTATGAAAGAACGCCAAGATACTGGCTTCTGTGACTATGCTCAACACCTTAAAGGTTGGTCTTAAAAACTCCCAGGCCATCATTAAGCCTTTTTTTACACCTTTTAATTAACTCTAACGCTGAAAGAAGTCATTTGGCAGGTCCCTTAGAAAGTCCTTTACCATTTATTCAAAACTACTTAGAATGAATAAAACCGAGTAAAAGATGAAGCAAGTTATATCACCTGCTTTTTCTTGAATTGGCCTACTGAACATTATTAATACTTTTTATACCTACAATGATTTTCACATGTTCCAAGATATTTTTGTTTATCTTTAGTTATTATCGTTACGTATCTATCTGAGTAAAAGAATTACATATTATTTTTGGTCACATATCAAAGCTACCCTATTGTTGTAAGAATAAGCAAGATACAAATGCTAGTAGCCATTAGCTACGTAACATATCTTCTTATAACTGAAATTGCATGAAATATACTCCACCACGTTAATCAAACAAAGGTTGATGAAAGAGTAAGCAGTCAACCCGAGTTCTTTACTACCGCCTTTATTTTAATAACACCCAAACATACTAGAAGCTACCTGTTTGATCAAAGCATCGGATAAGAAGGGCAAGTGACAAAGTTTTATGTTAAAAGCAATGTGTCAAACTTTCTTAGTAGGTATTATTTTTACTATTATATATTTGTATTATTTCTTTTATACAATTATGCTGTAAATATAACAATATATACATTATACTGTTTTCAATCCAGATTTTGATAATTGAATACAGTGATACTGTACCTACTTAATTGATTGCCTCCGGTTATTATTTATTTCTTGATAATTGAAAACGTCATCCGTGTATATTGTAAATCCTACCTATATAGTTTATCTTGACTATTTTATCGATTACGGGATTCTTATTGTTTGTATCTTATCGGGTCAGGAGGCACTTGTGATAAGTTACCCTTTTAAAGCTTGTGACAAAGGGATTTTATTCTATTTCATATTTTCATTCACTTATCTTATAGAACTAATTATTCTTCCTTGTCCTATTTTATCATCGTATTTTTGTTTTTAAATTATTTTTTATTGTCTAAATTGTGGTTTTCGTTCTTAGTCACATTATTATAATTAAGATATAAGTAGGCCTTTATTTAAGTTCGTTCTAAAGTGTTACAAAATGTTTTTAATTAAAATTAATAATTTTCAGATCTCAATATCAGTTTTGATAAAATCCTGTACAATGGAGTTATACAACTTAGCAATGTTACACATGAATCAATCACAATTTCGAGATATAACGGATCAAATATTGAAATATCTGGCAGTAAGTAAATTCTGTAATATTTTTATGACTTAAATTTATTCAATATCTAATCAAGATATTTTCTTTTTACATAATTACTCATATTTAATATCCAATATTTAATGCGGTATCTCCTATATGAGCATTTAACAAGATTTTTTGTACAAAGTGCATATTTATTGTTATAAGTGATGTAAGTCGGTACTATTCAATTTCGTTCCTTAAATACATTTAAAACATGTAATATTCTTGTGACAGATTTGAAGTTATTCTAATTAAAATAATCAAGATTTCTTTATATATTCTTGTACAGTTTTTTTATAATTATTTTATATGCATGTCTTCAGTTTGCAAAGATCTCTTTAATTTGTATTTATATTATTTTGTAGCTCAATGAAAGTGCTTAATTTGCAGAATATGCTGAGCTCTTTGAAGCAAATCTGTCAACCGGGGAAGTTGTTATCATTACAAAACCATCGGCAATACTTCCCAATGTATCTCACATTGCATTAGAGCTGCAAGCAGGAGGTGCAGGAGCAGTTCTACTGTTAAATGTTCTTGAACAAGGTAAGAAAGTGTATCAGCGGTTTTTAAACAATAATATTACATTGTATAATTTAATGTAATTATTCCATAACGGGGTTTATTAATAACAAAAGACACAATAATTTATAATTCATTTATTTGACAAAAAAGTTTTTCAAAATTTATACGTGCCTCTAGGCCCCATACTAGGATTCCCTATGTTATGGAGTTTAGTCTTTTCCATGACATACAATTATATTTACGTCTATTTGTAGTGTTGTCATTAATAGTAGACAAAATAAATAGTTACTACATTTTTACACTAAATGATGAGCAACATATGATATCATGATGAACAACATATTAACCACCATTTATAATAAAATAATATTTAAATTGTACACTACGGAAAATACTCTCGGATATATATTTTATGATACTAATCAGACCTACTAATTATTATTATAATAGGTAACATAAATCAAGACTACTGGCCTAATGATAATATCATTAAACACGATAAATATCCCTTGAATATTTATAAATTTGTAACACCTAATGCAATAAAACAGCGTAACACAAGACCAAGTGGTAATGGATATAATATTATATCTTATTTACACATTAGTCATAGATTTCAGGGAATATATGAATCGATATCGATATTAACAATAATAAGTACATACTAGATAAGTAGTCATTATTTGACTGTTTTAATTCCACAGAGATCCCGATACTTCCTACAGTAACTTTTGATTCACCGTCGTATGTCTTAAGGGTGGACATTACACATACTGGCTCGATTGGAGTAGTGCAGGCCTCTTCAGACAATGGAGAGTCAGTCAGCTACTCGCTCATTATTGATGAAGGTAAAGATTATTTTATTATTTACTGTTTAAACTATGCAGTATTTCTGTTAGAAACATATTTTGTTTGCAAGATTAATGTATCAATCACGTAAACGTCACGTGATGGACGTCGTGGTAAGAGTGCCGCGCGAATCTGACAGCGCAAGTAATAGAGTTACTAATATTGAATAAGTATGGGCGTGTTTATTTGTGATCAGAATATAATTATATTTTTGAATTTAGTGTGTCGTATACATTTTATTAAAATTATTTTCTAATTAATTACATAGGTTTTTGTGTATTGTGTATTGTGTTTGCTTAGTGGCGTAACGATTGTGTCAATATCAAAAACATTATCAAGTACGTCAAGAAAATTAATGTCCTGTTATTATTTGTTAAAATTAAATTTTGTAATTTATATTAAACATTTCGCCGTTCCCGATTACCTTTCCTAGATTCCTAAATTTCAACGTGAATTCCTAAATTTCCTAAATTCCAACGTGACTTAAGCAGGGCAGGGTGTAGAGATTATATTATTTGTCACTTACGAGTGTATAAACAAAATTAAGATATACTCGTACAATCATTCGTTCAAATAAAACAATTATTACGAAATAATTGGACGACGTTATTTTGCCGTGTTATAGTCCAGTACAGCGGAACGATTGTAATTTGGCATCATAAAGCTTACTGAAGATGAAGTCAATAACCTCATACATATGTTTCATATATTTTTGTTCTTATATATATTATACATACACCAACTAGTATCTTTAGCAAAACATGTTACCTATGTGAAATATATAGGTAGGTACCGTCATAAATTTTTATTTATTCAGAACGAATAGAACCTAAATATCTTTAAAAAAAATATACCCAACTAATATTGGTGCTAACTACTGCTATGAACGCAATATTCACCTATTAAAACGTAACAATATCAATGTTTCAAGCAATTGATCATGACGATTGATGTAGAAAACTAGTTTAAATATTAAGGTGTAAGGGACTCCATCCACGCTTGAGCTTAAGCCAACCTCCCCTGTTCGTTGTGCACGCTTGCAGACCAACGGACGAGGCTATAGCGAACGTCCACTTGTAGTCCGGGTCACGGAGCTCTATACTGCGCAGTTTAATACCGACGATGCGTACATGCTAGTACGGTATTTTGCACACCTGGCTAGCTACCACCCTCCTTGTAAAATTGACCGTGAAATGTTTCATACATATTTCGGTCGCAGTGTTGTAGTAACAATGAGGGTCCCACGCCCCGTTATCGCACGGCAACGCATCGGTGACGAGTTTGGGTAACTGATATTCATAAGTAACTGTGACCACCAATACGTGGGTTGCGTGGTCGTTCGATGACTAGTTACGTAAAAAAAAGGCTGATTTCAACTTGAAATCGAAAGTAGTGAAGTCAACACGACTTTTATTTAACAACTAGCTGTGGCCGCGACTTCATCCGCGTGGAATTTAACAAAAAAGTTATTTAATAGAAATAAAAGTAGTCTAAGTTACTCGTTAATACGTCAGCTACCTGCCAGTGAAAACCCGGCAAAATCTGTCCAGCCGTTTCAGAGATTAGCCGCAACAAACAGACAGAGAGACAAACAAAAATTGTAAAAAGTGTTATTTTGGTATATGTACCGTATATACATTTATATGCATGTAGTGAAAAGCGGTTATTTTAATATTACAAACAGACACTCTAATTTTATTTATTAGTATAAATGGCATATTTTTATTGAATAATACACAATGTCTTTGATTTTTGTAAGAAGAAACAACAAAGATAAATGTGCAAGAGAACATAAAACAGCGGCCGGTTTATTACATGGATATCGATCATAATATTGTACCCATATCAAAGAGACCCAATAGTGAAATCATTCAATCACGTTAAATTAGCATCGAAATACAAAATAAAAAAAATTAACGATCAAATTACACAAGTAAAACACACCGAATGTTAATAGAGCGAAACATTTAAAATGCACACTTTTGAACTCTTTAATCATTTTTTCGGTACGGTTTCGTATGCTCTGAATAAAACTTCCAATGCGAAAACATTTTTTAATATATATACAATTTATTATATGTAAATGGGCACACAATGGCCTCCTTTCAAACTCCCTCAAACAAACTATAAAAGATTCATGAGCTGTTAAATAGCGTTTTAGGGATAAAACCGCCTATTGTCTTTTAATTATTATTAAGATATTTTAAAAACATTGTACTGTTTTGTATTCATATTGTACAATCACCAAAAGCAGTGTAATAATTCCGGTTTGTAAAAAGAATTTGTTCATAACATGACAGCGCGCCACCTTTTGCAATGTCACATAGCTATTCATCATCGTATCGTACAAATGTATTGTGAAACTTTATACTCTGTCAGTCAAAGCACGGCACGGTTATTAATTATGGAGCTCAATTACAACACTATATTATAATATATCTCTTTCATCAGAACAGGGACCCATTAATTTCAAACAGAAATGTGTACGAGCGCCAACGCTTGTGAAATTGCAATATTTCGTTCTCATTACAAGTTTAAAGCAGCAGGCGCTTCTTGCAAATGATGACAATTAATGACAGTATTATGGCATTATATTCACAATGTTACATTATGCATTCATTTTCCTCAAAAGCACAACCCATTTAAATACTTAATACAAAATAAATGTGTGTACAGGCAAGCTGTAGAAGCTCACATTTCATAGCATGTTAATTCGATCTGTTAATATCGATCCATCATCTATATCATTTTTTTTTGTATTATAATAGGGCCTATGCGTGTATGTCTTTAAAAATATGAAAGGGTTTACCAAAACTCGACGATTCGAACTCCAGTTAAGCTTTAGAATATTTATGTAAATAACACGATTATTATGAATTCCGCAGCTCACCTACGCGAGCGGCTATCAGTAAGCAATGACGGAGAGATGCGGCTGTCCGCGCCGGTCAACAGCGGCTCGTATTCATTCCAGATAATGGCGACGACATTAATCACACGAGTTTCTGCAACTGCCCCTGTATGTATTCCAAAGAAATACAAAACACTACTATAGAATAATGAACTGTGGTGACCAAATGTCTATTTGATTTACTATTAAAATATATACTCGTTTGACAGCTATTGACTGGTTGTAAAATTTAGTTAAAAATCTTAAAATATATTCGTTACTGATGTGGTCTTAGATATTATTATGATGATTATACGAATAAATGAAAACCCCAAATAATATGTCATCCGAAAAGTTGTCTAATAATAAAAGAAAAAGCTTTCGTTACCCACCTGGCATGGCTTAACGATTGACATCTAACGATAACAATTAAAAACTAAAACCGGACTAATGAAAATAAAACTTAGTCTTTAGTTAGATCTTATGAAATTTATAAATTCTGAACCTATACAGTCAATAGAAATTGGCATGTCATACAAGATTTTTAATCATGTAAATATACATTTTCATTTTTATTCATGCAAAACCAATGTTCACAAAAATTGTTTCTTTACTCACCAACAACAAAATACGACATAGATTTAAAATTAAATATGCACCATTTCAATATCATTCAACAGCTGCAACTCATGACAAAATACCAATTATTTTACATATACGCTATAACAATGACATGTTAACGAGACAGATTTATGGTTTAAATTTAAATATATAAATCATGAAATACAATTTTAGAAACATGTAAAATGTATTTTCACGTAATAACGTTAACGCCACCAATTAATTTGCGGCTAAGAGTGAAAACGAGCATCATTATCGTACGTATTGTCCTATCTTATTATCAGACTCGTAATGAGTTCGTTTTAAAATAAAAGTCCGGCAATGAAAGGAAGATTTATCAAAATCGTTTCACACTCGTGCATTCTCCGAACATCAATAATTTGCTGCGCAGTCGCTTTTGGGCTTCAGCTCGAATAACTGCACTTATATTTATTTACTCTCTGATAGGTACAAACTGTCTAGACGATAATTTTACTAAGTTGTTTTTAGGAAGTCATATAATTATATGTTACAGTTGTAATATCTTTTAGTATATAGCGGACTAACGAGCAGACGGGCCACCTGATGGTAAATGGTCACCATCTTCAATAGATCTTCATAACACCGAATGTAATACGGACGCATTGTCGCCCAAGAAGGAAGCCACAGACCTGCTTATTACTGTCTTCCAACAGTGCAACCGAAACATGTAAACGATTGATTCTACGAAGATCGTACCGAGACAGGTAGATAAAAAGCCCTGTTATAGTGCACAAGTACTGATGAAATAAAACTAGTGCACCACGAAAAGGAAAGGTTGACTTGTACACAAGGACGGATGGTTTCCCTTTGGTACAATACAAAATATTTTATTTACAACAAACATTAAGTGTATGCTTTAGAATATGTCTGTAATTGTAAAAATAAAATGTCTTCTTTTATAAACTTTTTTTACTAAATGATTTTAAGTTTATATCACGGTAAAACACTGTAATATATGTACAAAAATCGTGAATATTCGTTACAGTTACAATGATAAGAAAATTTATATTTAAATTGCATACATTATAAATGAGCATTTAATATGTAATAATAAGTTGTAAACAGTTCAACCGATGTAATAAGGCCCCTCAATATTCCTTGTAAAATTTATTTATTGGGGGAACGATACCGATAATGACGTACTCCGATTCCGACCTAAAATCATAAAAAATATTTTTATCGCTTACAGGTACATCTAAATGTAGAAGCTTTGCCGATTTGTGATGACGATATTGTTGTACCGCCACTAATTATTTTGGAAAAGGACGAAGAAGAACCTTACAGGAACTTAGTAGTGTTGAATCAAACGACATTCCAGGACTGCCGATTCACTCTGACAAATATTTGGCCCGAGGGACAGTCATGGCTGTACGTAGATGAGGATGGCCTACATACGACATCAATTGACAGAGAACATGAGTCGATAGCATTTATGCCACTATCGCAAGTTCAAATAGAGCTGATTCTCGCTTGTGAGTCCGACGATAAGGGCAGAAGCAAGCGCTCGTTACGCTCAAAATCTACAGCTGGTTGGCTGGGACCTTATGAATATGGCTCTAATAAATGGATACTGACAGACTCAATCCGGTATAATGCTAGGCGTAGCTTAGTAAACCTCATTGTTAACGACATAAATGACAACGCTCCGATATTCATTGGCAAAGAAGACGAACCCACCGTCGTTGGATACCCGGTGCCGAGGATCGAAGATATAATCTTACCAAGAGCTTTGGCGGAATTAAAGGTATATTCGAATTTAAAATCATCACAGCGTAATACTAATAACAAAGTTCAGTGGTTTATCGTTCATATAAAACTTAGTTTTTATGTTACTACCTACATTGTACCTTACGATTATTGATCATATTTATGTTGATCAGATTGGTGTATATTGGAACTCCATGTACTTTATTTTTAAATTTGCCATTAGACAACATGTCTTTATATATAATTTTTTATTTTAAAGTTTCTGTTTCTCAATTTCACTATATGTAAATCAAATGCGAAAAAAGTGCGCTCATTAGCTGCTTTTGTTTTCGTTTGCACTGATTAAATATCAACAGATAAAAAGGAATCAAAAAAATATTCAAGATGAAGCCAGATGGTGAGGCTATCGTAATTATACATTTGTAGGCAACCGATGCGGATATTGGCGAGAATGCAGCACTTGTGTACTGGAGTGCAGAAGAAACCCTTGCAGTGTCACCATCCACAGGCTTAGTGCATGTTCGAAACAGTTCTAATTTGGAAAACAACGCGCGGTTCACTATTCACGCTACAGATCAGAATGGAGCTGGTCACACGGGCAGTTTGGAGATAATGGTAAAATGCATTTTAATAATTATGATTTATGTAGAAAAAATCCTTGTTATCAACACTGTAATTTAGTTGATGCATTCTGCCGAGAAGCTTCCAGGTTAGATGTGGTTATATGTGTTAAGCGTAGCATGGACGTAGGGAAATAAGACATCACAAACACCTATGATCCGAGAACATAAACAGACAAAAATTCTAACAACTATTGTTTTAGGTTCTATTGCGTTAATAAAGGTCCCTTATAATATATTTTTCATATATCGTTAATATATATAAAGCGATCAGTTAGAATTTATTTATATCTATAGATTGCATAAAACTACATACACCTCCGATAGGCATATCTGTCAATATATATCTATCTATGTATGTGTATATATGTCTTTAGATATTCTTGTAACATTTAAGAAAAATGTAATAAAAATACAATAGATTACGACATGCGTAACTGCATTATTTATTGATAAGGATACGATAAAATCATTTGCTCTGTAACAAACAAAATAAGGCCACATAAAGGGAAAAGTAGCACCAAGGATACCGCTGTACTATCAACAAAATTTTCGGTCGTGTTACAGTTAGAGGTGATGGTTTTTTATCTTAATAGTCAGCTAGAGCGTATCTCCACCTAGCTAAAACAGTTACTCACATTTAAATCTAAAAGCACCTAAACTTGACGACATATATCATATCCTGTTTCTGTTTAACACAAAGAACCGCTATCAACACCAAAATAATATAGACACTCATAAAACTTTTTTGTCCTCCTTAGATAGTACCACAAAAACTAAATTCCACGTAGAAAACACTCATGATATGGAGACGATAAATAAGTGAAGACGTTTATTGCAAAGAAGTCACGAAAATTTTGAAACATTCGTTGCATAATAATGACGCATTTTGTTATATTGACTTTGTAGCTGTTTTAATGTTTTTATCTCAATAGTCTAGAAAAGAAACGGATTACCGGATAAGTGATTTACCATTGGTCATTGATTTTGCGTAACTCAATAGTAGTTAGAGACATCTTGCCGCTCATTAAGGAAGGTTGGTAATGCACCCCAAGATCATTAACGAGTACCGCCTGTATTAAATTGGTTGATACAAAACCATTATTGCTCATTATTCAGCAGGGTGCACTACTAGCAGAGGAGATTGGCTTGGGCTTAGATGAACCCCCTATTCTACTCTCTCATATTACCCACCTTAAAAATGGCAGTAGTTTACTTAGTACTCAGAAGAAGTAGTAGGAGTAGTATCAGGGATATAATACATGTATAAGTAAAAATATTTATCAAATAGTATAAGACTCATTTATGTATATCTGAAGCGTCGAATCGTGTTAATCAATTGAACATTGAGAATAAATACATACCGTGTAACGAACTTAACACATAACTAAGAAGTGACGCATCCCGCTTTAAGATACCAACAGAAAACGTGATGCCAACAAACCAACCAATGACCAATATCACTAAAACTACGTCATGTTTTAAACCTTGTTAGTGGCGTTAATCGAGAAACCATAGTAGCGCGTTTACTTTTTATGTTTATAGCAGGAATGTTATGGAGCTCCGTAACCGTAAACGAAACTTTAAAATATTCGAAATAAAAATATACCGGAAACCGTAATCGATTTCCAAAATAAGATTTCGCATAATTTAGAGGCAGAGTCTAAATGAAACACGTTATGCACATACATATACTAGCCGCGTCGCTCTCATCCTTTGACAGTTTTTATTATTTAATTATTAAGGCTTTTGTTTTTTTCTGTAATTATAATTATAACCCAAATAATACTTACAAATAAAATCAAAATGTTACCTTGTAAATACATTATGTATTTTTTTCCAAGTCCTAAATCATCTAATATCCATAAACTATATCTAAAACCTGTAAAATGATTTATATATTCGTATCTATATCTATATCCGTGATGCGCCTTGCTGATCAATACACAAGAATGGGGCATTTTCTTTCTAAGATTTTCATACTAGATTTTGCTTTAACGATGTCATCAAGTGTTTAATCGTAGCTATGTGGTCCATCGCACCACCACCTTACATTTAAAAATATATCAATCAAATGGCTTATAAATCAAAATAGTTTGCGTAAATACCTGTTCGGAAGTAAGTAATGTTTGTAAAGTATTTCAGATGCAGTGTCAAAATGCACTAATAAACGAGTTCCGCGTTTCGTTCGCGCGTCGGTCGCAATATGTGTCCTGTGGTATCAATAATGTCTATGGGAAGCGTTGCCAATTACCACCGACCCCTTCCGTCTGCCCGCTAACCATATTTGTCATTGACAAAAAATCAAATAAAGTGATATAATTTTTATGGTATGGGACAAAAACTTATAGCTGCGTCCTGTTAAAAGGCAATTCTAATCCGTCTGCCTAACTACTTTGTAAATAACCATGCAACTGAGTACAGTCAACCACTTTAAGTTAAATTATTTCATTAGTATTACTTTACTTTTTATTCGACTCACTGTTTTTGTCCCAGCCGCAAATTGAAACAGTAACTGTACGTCTGTCATTGGTTTTAGAATTTTACTAACTTAATAGCATTTGGTATCAAATCAAAACTAATTTAGAACTCCACAAAAACTGAAAACAAATAAATATCTTGATACGTAGTAGAAACGTTGGGCAGCTTTCTTGAGATGCTACTAAAAGCAACCGTTTGTGTCTGTGAAATGGGAGTCACATTTAAATAAGACATAATAAACACCCATGATCCGAGAGCAAACCTTTATTACTGGCGTTAAATTTTTTGAAGTTAAAACGAAATCAATCATTGTAAGCTTACTTATATCGTGTTCAAGGCGTAGTTCCACAAGTATACACGGTACGTAAGCATTTATTTTATCTTTACCTTTTTTTTAATACACTATTAGGACAAGTTTTTATATAAACTATTTTATTGTACTTTTACAACCGTCTAATTTACATAATAATATGTAAATGTAAGATGGCAGTGCGTTTTACAGAGTATGAGAGAGAGAGAATGTAGAGCTCTTAGCTAGCTATTATTTTACGACATCCTTAAAGTGAATTGTGTTTAAAGTGGACAACTTAAATTTGTAAAATTTCATCTAAATATATTTGTTTCAATTTGCCGTAATGATTATATTAATAATGAGATTGTGACAGTGCCAATATTTTACATTATTTTTTTTTTAATTTTAGTGTAGTTTCACTTTATTATTGATTTACAACACAAATAAATATTTTTTGAGAGTGCACACATCAAATAGAAATCATTAAACAGATTTGAATGATACTCGGCATATTTATATCTTATTTTATGGGTCATAATTTAAGATACGTTTTAGCCAGGACAATAAGTCTGTGTTGGTAGAATATGAAATACTATTTTGGATAGACGCTCTTTAAAAAGGTAATTAACAAATTAGGATAATTTTTTTACAGCTGTTGTAATCTATGTAATATAATAAACACAACACTTTCTGTACATGCACGGTATATGAGAAAAAACATTATTAAGGATCTTTATTAACGCAATAGAATACTAAACAATAGTTGTTAGAATTTTTGTCTGTTTGTCTGTATGTATGTTAGTTTGTGCATTTGTTCGCGTTAATCTCAGAAACGGCCTTACCGATTTGGTTCTGGTTTTTTTTTACTAATATATTTCAGTAAGCATCACTTAATACTTAAAGTTCGTTTCATTGCAATTCACCCATAAATAAACAAGTTATGAATTATTATTTTAATTTGTAATTCATAGAACGAGAAAAACATAGTCCTATAACAATGCAGGTGACTTTTCTAAGCGTAAGGCGTAGTTTTTCTGAAGCGAAGCGAGGGCAGTTTGCTAGCCTAAACTAAAATTATTCAAGACTTAATTTAATGTCTTCGAAGTTAACCGTTGGTATTAAATCATTTCGATGAACATGGTTATATCGGTCTTAAAGAGAAGTAATGTGTTATTCGACCACAAAACACCGAAAAGCCAAATATTTAAAAAAGTTAGTATACAGTAAAAGGGAGTATTGTTTACAAAGCTTAATAAGCAGTTGACCTTAAAAGTTCACATAATTTTACTTAAATAAGCATTGCCGAGTTGACATTGTGTTTTACACCCACGCATTTTTTAATGCGTCATATTTTGTCACCGTCGGAAATATTTGAATAACATACTGAACCGACCTAATAAGTACAGTTCATGTTATTATGTTGCAGGTAAAACTATTAGAAACAAATCGTATAGCTGTGCTCAACATTCAAAACGCATTTCTAGAAGATGAGAAACAAATTTTAAGCAATTTATCTAAAACAGCTGGATATGAAATCAAGACATTAAGGACTGTGGTGATTTCTGAATCTTCAACCTCACAGAATATGCGTACTGTCTCAGATGGATTAGCAGCATCACTGCAGCTTTATGTGTATGGTTTGTTTGAACGAGAACCGGTTGATATTAAACAGCTCATTGCGTAAGTGGAATTTGATGTTTCTTATCAATTTAAACAATAAAATTTATAAGATGATCGTATCGCTAAAATGTTTGAGAAGATAATATTAACAATTTATTTGGTTACCTAAATGTATTATTTTCACATGTAGAGAATTTGAATATTTACCTTGAATTTTACTGGAGATTACGGTGTAAGATAGTTATAAAAACTACAAGAATTAATCTGCTTTATTTTTAGCGACATTACCAGCGCCATAGTCGCGGTCGACACGGCTAACATTATATCACTGGAAGATCATCTAAAAGCTAATGAGATATGCGTACTATCTGGACGTGACAACGGACTGTTAGCGGCTACAATAGTGCTCAGTGTTCTATTCTTCATACTAATTGTAGCTATCGCTGTATGGCTCTTCCTTAAATGGTAAAATGACCGCTGCTTACACTCCTTTCTTATCTTTAGTTATTATTATACCTACTTCTAACCGTAACATAATTTCAGGAGAAGAAATAATAACTTTGAACAATTCAGTGACAGAAACAGTTTGGCATCTCGAGATCTTTCGCCCGAGGAAACTAAACAGGAAATCGTTGCAAAGCCACGATTAAATATTGAAGAACTGAAGAGAAGTGAGAGGAAACTTCAAGAAAGACTTCATATTCCTATTACTGACGTTCCCGCCGAACCCTCAATTATTAATGAAAACCCAATAGAATCCATAATTGATATATCTACACCAGAACCACAAATACCTATTATAATTCAAACAATAGACAAACTAAAAGATAATGAAGACGAATCTGACGATGAAGATGAATTTGGAGAGAGAATGAAATCAAGGAAAAAATCGGTAGTGACTTTTAATGAAAACGTTGAAAAGATTATACATGTAGAAGATATTTCAGATAGCAGTCCAGTTGATGATTATGAAGTTTTCAGATTATGAGAAATCATTTGTATATTATACTAGCTGTATCCTGCGCGCGTTGCTACGCCACCAACTAAATAAACATTGGCGCCATCTGTCAAAAATTGGTCGTACCAACTCAAAAACCTTCGTGGGCTCATGCACGACAATTTTGCTAAAGATCATAACAGGATCAAATGCATAGTTTACGATTCTATGAAGGACATACAGTCAAACATTCATTTATATTAATATAGATTTATTAAATTAAAATTGTGTATGTCTGAGCTTTTATACATATATAAATTTGACTCTATTGTTTTATTATAATTTCATGGTTTTAAAAATACTTCAAACTTAGGATTAAAAGAGTTTTATTAGCTTTTCCTCATACACTTTATATTAATTCCATGTTACCAAAATCCCAACTCGCATGGGTAAAGGTTAGAGGCAATGTCCTCTTTATTACGGATCCTAAGATATTATCAGACATCCAAAGCAAATTATGTGTTTTGCCTAACAGTGTAATATCTAAGTTGGTGGCCATGATAGTGGCTGGCATAATTATTTTTACATTTATTTTTACATATTTTAACCACTACAAATATTTAAATAATTCAATCTACCAAAAATACATTGAAGCCAACATATCAGCTTATTTATAAAACAAATGAATAGTTGTGCTTAATATTATACGTTCAGCATCGACTAGACATATGCAGGTTATTGAAATTATTCATTTGTTAAATAAAACAATAATTCCTAAGATAAAATTCTAGGACGTCTCCAGATGAGATGGAAGAAAGGAAAGAAGGTTCTGCAAATAAAAATATCACTTAAAACTGTTAGGTGCAAATTATATTTTGGGCATATTAATATTCTGAGTGTCTTTATCGGCAAATCACACTATATATTGACACATGTTTTAAAAAGCAATCCATAGTTGTTTCACAGTTGATCTAGTCAGTTTCCTCTGCTTTATTGAGGTAACAGTGGAACACGGCAACGTGATTTAAGTGACTATAGCCATCCATTCATGATAGTCTGCATATTTAGAATAATTGGTTAAACCGTTTATTTACTAAAGGTCCAGACGGCCATGTTAAATTGTTTTTGGAGGATTAGGTGATAGCTAGCGTAGAGAGTAAGAGAGAAAACCTCATGAACAGTCTATGTGGCGTAGATGTCAGTGACTCGTTGGTCCATTTAGGGACGCAATTGAATATTTATGTATGATGTAAGTTTTTACATGACTCCATAAAAAAGTAACACCTTGGATGTTTACTTACTACTTTAATTTAAATATTTTTATTTGTATGAATGTAAGACAAAATACTGGTTATTCAGATTGAATACTGTCAATGTAATATTGAGAAGGTTTTGTGCACAATAATCAACAATCAAAACAAATAAATACTATTAGGAATTTCCATAATTTTGCTTGTAATTAAAATAAGCGATGTGCGTCAACTCCTTAAATTATAACGAGGTAAGAAATAATGTACTTAATAAATTTCAAAATAGAGTTTATTCTCATTTTATCGGTAAACCTATGAAGTTCGCTGCTTTTAAAGGAATTCTTTGAGAAATCTTGACACGTGACTGATGCGTAAGTAATGAAATTTATTTTAGGTTAAGTAATTTAGTGTTACTTTGCGATATTTCAAAAATATATTAGGTCATTGCCATGTCGTTTTATTATTTTTATGGAAAATCTATGCTGAAATAACCAACGATTCGGTTTCACAAATATCAACATCTAATCCCTAACCGTTGTAATCAACCTAATTGACCATCTTATTAATCTAATTACCGTCCTGATAGCTATCATACCACAATGTGTATTAAAACAAATAAAATTTCCAAATGAAGGTACGTGTTGCAATTTAGTAATCAAAACGTTCCTCCGTTATTAAACTAAAAATGGTTTTATAGTTTTAAACATTAGCGACCGCAATAGAGATTAAAAGTGTTATACTTAAAAGATAAGCCAATTAAGAAGGGCATTATGAATTGAAAATAAATGGACAATGCTTATCTAAGACAAGCAACAGTTGTTTATTTTACCAAAAATATACAATACATTTCATGATAATGATGAGCATAAATTTAATATTTAGAATCAAAATCTAGTTCTTTTGCATAAAAATCTTTATCACTTACAGTTTCTTGATCAAGTATGATTTAATACTTGTAAAAAGGCCTCACTTAATCCACAACACTAACCTACAGCTCAAAAATCGAAAAAAGGGACTTAAATTTTTGAAAAAGTTATTTCTAATAACATAGAGTGTTTACCTTACAACGTACACAAAATATTAAGTACATTATATTAAAACGAATGCAAGGAACTTATAATTCTTTCTCTTAAGAAAAAAAATATTCTACGGGTTAATTTACTATTCGTATTAAAAATCGTTATTCTTGGGTCTATTAAGTAAAAATATTAAACATATAAGTGAACTTTAAATAATGCACACACGTCTGTA
Organism: Megathymus violae; assembly: GCA_003671415.1. Lineage (NCBI taxonomy): Eukaryota > Metazoa > Arthropoda > Insecta > Lepidoptera > Hesperiidae > Megathymus > Megathymus violae. The sequence continues at coordinate 6,925,359 of PDGT01000015.1, read as the reverse complement.
TGTCTATCGTTATTATGATATAGAATTATAGTTCATTAGTTTAGTAGTTTAAATTTAAATTTAAAGAAAACAATTCCCAAACCGTTACTGTACAAATATCAAAGTTTATTTAAATATATTTTCTAATAGATATTATGAAAAATTAGATACAGCGGCCCAGACAAGAACTTTATCAGTAAGTGGATTATTATTCAGATATTATCGTCACATAAATAATTGTGGTAATAATATGTTTGGCAAATAATAAACACGCTTGTAAATTTTCCAAACATCTTAGCGCTCCAACACCGCTACACACATGAAACAATATTATGACTAAACTTGTCTTTACAGTTATCCTTTTGGTTGAGCATTTTAATGGTAGAGAATTTTGATATTCAAGACGCAGGACGAGAAACATCCGCGACTTGTCCGAATTTAGTAAAAAACACAAAACAAAAAATAAAATGTGTAGTGAACACCTCCACGCAATTCGAAATATTCGTTGTTTTTCTCAGCTGTAACCTCTCGAGTCTTATGATCGATTGTTTTCTGTTCATTTTACACAGTAACGTGCCGATGACCAGACTCAAATTTTTAACTTGAGCAAAAAATCGATCAGACTAAAACAATACTGTCCTCAAATATATTCGATACCTTCCAAAAAATTTTCATAGTCCCAAAATCGCTGGCATACCGAACAAAGCACGACTTCGTTATTAAAATCTTAAACACAAATAGGCTAAATTGATTATACTCTGATCAAATCGATAATACGTTAATTTATTGAACGTTAAAGAAATACTTATAAATGTATTTTTTTTTTTTCATTTGATTTAAAAATATTTGGCCCATTGGCATCTTACAAGACAGCAATCGTTTTGTTCAATATTTATCTCTATAATAGTAATTCTACAATAAAATGCAAAATAAAACTACAATATTATTTAAAAAATCTTTCATGAATGGACAACCTTACAGAATACGCGAATTCATCATGGCAAATTGTTTTTATTAATTTTGAGATTAGCTTTGTACCACGTAAATTAACTTCTTTGAATTTATACGACAAATTTCAATTTGATCGATGTTACAATGTCATACTGTCAGTCAATCAAAAATCAAAAATGCAATTCATCGTTGTCAACGGTGTCTCCCCGCTACTGCAGTTTCGTCGTGACCACGATCCATGCAACTGGCTCGAAAAATTGGCAATAAATAAAACGTATCGTGAGTACCCGTTACATAGTAAAATGTATAAATAAATTCCGCGATGACTTTAGTTTAAAATTACATGCAATTCATCACCTTTAACAACCCTTAACATGAGCTTGCAAATCTCATCAACCATACGAAAAACGTCTCCGTTGGCAACAAGGATATGTGTAACAAATAGTAATTAAAAATATTTATTTTGTTTGTATACAATCAATTAAATTTTTTAGTACCAACATATCTATATTTTCAGTTATTCACTTCATTACATTGATTATGAATTGGGCACGCGAGTCATAAAAGTATATTTTAAATTTTATACTTATCCTAAAGTACAATAAAAATTTTAAAAGATTCTCAAATGAATAAAGCTCAACGGAGGTTTAACTGGAACACAGAAAAACTTAGATTAGAAAGGAAACAGAGTACGTAGAACAGATTTAATATGATTTCAGATAGATAAATGTTTTTAACTTTCCTACTACTAATAAATAGAGTAAATAAAACAACAAATGAAACACAAGGAGAAAAGCCACCAGATACTGAGGGGTTGCTGCCACTCGTGGACAGTGTTAACACCAAAGGTTATACCGAGGCGTTGTTGGACAAGAGGGAGGGAGGAATCTACTAAATAACTGCCTTTTCAACAGTACAACCAATGCGATAGCTAGCCAGGCAATAAAAAAATAATTTTATTATATTCACATTCTCAGTGTCTCTCAGGTCTAGGACTGGCACACATAATTCATTTGTTGAGCACCCGGCCACAAATTTCAATGCAAATTCCAAATAGAGGTCAGTCACTGGAAATTCTTAATTTAAATAATAACATAGATATACTTTGATTTGCCTAAAATATGTTTTTCATGTCAACGTCCGTTAGTTTTATGGCTTTAGAGCGCCACAACAGATGCAAATGAAATCATTGTAGTGTCATGGTCGGCTTGTTTAGTTGGTTAAATTTTTTTAAACGATCATAAATTTAAATTCTTAATAAGTCACTATACTCTATAAGCCGAAGAGTAATTTCTAGACACCAAGAAGCAACGAACTTTTTGAACTACTTCAGAACAGGAACTTCCCGAGTATCGTATTTATTTGTAGTGTTACCATTTTAAGATATATGTATAATTATTTAATTATAATTACATTTATTCTTTAATTAATCGTTATTGTGTCTGTTAGGGTTCATATAACTTCTGAGTAACTTGACTGGATGTGGTAATATTTACTGAATATATTTGTTAATGACAGTCAAGGCTGTGATTAACTAAATAAACATGTAATCAAAATAATTCTTATTTATGTTATATGCTATTGTTACATTTAGCAATAACTTAGCCCTTTTGTAAACTCTGCCTTTTTCTTTGAACCAAAAAAGGATTATAGGTTGTATGATCGCATGTTGTATGAAACGGCAGATCAACTTTTGCCGGGCCCGCTCGTGAAGTAATTTTAAAATAAAGTATATTTTTTGACATTTAACCGAGCGGGTAAATAGTACGAGGTTCGTGTTATCAGCCGAATGAGAATAATAATGTTACATTATTATGGAGTCATTAAACTTGCTTGTAAATACAAATGTGCTTGCTAGTCAACTATAGTGGTATTTATAATTGTTAGATAAAATTAATAGTTTGTGTACAATTTTATTCTAAAAATTTCAAGTCAAAAAGTTCAAGTATTTCAAAGATAAAAGTCTCGGTTGTTATGTTATTCAAGCGATTCCTCTACTTCTAGTGATGCTCTTAGTGTTACGGAGATCGATGAGCAACGATTACCGCTTACCAAGAGATGACCCGTCTACTTAATTATCGGCACTTTTCATTAAAAAAAAACAACTTTAATTAGTAATTACGTGTATAAGTTAACTTCGTTTATATTTATTCGTATAAAATACTAACAATAATAATAATAATATAATAAAAATAATAATAATATAATAAAAATAATAATAATATAATAAAAATAATAATAATATAATATAAACTAATAATAATAATATAATAAAATATAATAATAATATATTTATTCGTATAAAATACGCAAAATCTTAAATAAAATCTCCTTTGTCTTTTGCTGTGGAGCCAGTTAAGAGCTAATTTTTTTACTGTTTTTTTTTCTCGGTCATTATTATTTAACGCCCTTGGTATTGAGAATGTTCATGGGTGGCGGCAACCACTTACCATCAAGTGGCCCGTCTACACCTTTGTCAACTGTGACAGGCACTAAAAAACAGTACGTAGAGATATTTGTGCCATTAATTCATAAAATTATGTTTTTGCTATTACAGCTTCGTATCCGTACAACCCATGCGGTGCCCACAGCAAGGCACACGGCTCTTGTTTACTGTTGAGTAAGAAGGCATATTTTTGGTTTGTTCGATATCGTTTATACCTTTTAATACTAGCACTCATTAGAAGGTATATCGATGATTCGAATGATTTTATTAATCAGTAAATATGTCACTTATCAAATTCCAATATTGATTAACTTGAAAAATCACTTGTGATCGGTACAAGGCCGGCCCTTTCGACCTTATATAGGTATTATTGGTATTTTCATTTTTCTATATCCTTTAACAGTGACACAACTGTAGATAATTCGCCAACTTGGTTCGTGTCATGCATACCGAGTGATACAAGTCTATAACTTCATTTTATGATCCGCCTTTGTTTTCAGTCACGAAACAAACTAAAATGTATTACAATATTCGTAATGCTCTCATTCTGTTTACCTCACAATGTAATCACATTGTGGACTGTGTGGACAAACCAACCGCTATAATTATATTCCATTACTAGGTATCCGTCCTGTTGCTTCGCGTCAGATAACCTACGCCTTACGTGAAGAAATAGCACATACATTGTTAAGAATGGATTTTTCAGTTCTTTAAATTGGAACCATATTACTTTATCATAATAGATGCAGACGGGCAGGCAAAATTTTATTAATTGTTAATGGTACAGTTAATTTTTATTTCCTTTTCCATGGAAACCATTTGCTGAAATGAAAGGTGGCCCAGATTATGACCCATAATATAAGTTTTATTATATGTCAGGTGTCATCCAAATCCAAATATATTCAGTTAGATTTAGCGTGTTACGGTCAACAGACACAAACATTCCAAAAAAATTATATCGATAAACAGAACCTACTTTCAAATTTTAAAAATATATTTCAAGTACATCAGATTAGGCTTCGTCATAATTACATTATTAGTAAATATTAAAACCGTATTTTTAGAGTTAAATAGGAAATTGTGTTTAGTAATACCTATATTCATACCGCACTAGATCATTTTTCATCAAACGGCCCAAGTTGATCGACTACTGTCATCATCGTTACATAAAAAAAATAATGAAGGACTTAATTAAATAGGCAGCTTTTTCGACATATTTTCACTCACAATAATATGCAATTTTATTATTAACAAATAAAACAATAAACGTTTACTCATACCCGCGCACTAAAATTCCGTGTTACGGGTGCTATGGACGTACATAAATATAGCATCACAAAAACCCATTACAAATATTTATATGTCACATAAATGTCTGCCCCGGCCGGGAATCTTACCCGAGACCCCTGGCTCGGCAGGGCTGCAACTGGGCTACGGGGTCGTCTATTTTAATAATAATTCCAAACATTAAAGTTGCATGCATGATTGGTACTCACATTCCACAATAGGCTTAATTAAATTACTAGGCTGTCACTGCACATAACTAGGCTACGAACTGAGCACAGAATTGAATCAATATATAATTAAAATATGTTTAAAATAAGGGAGACAGTTACTTTACAAAAACTCGCTTTACTTCAGAAAACGATGTTTATGAATTTAATAAATTTTACCTTTGCCACTTTTTTGGTTTAGCAATCGATCGACCAGTCCTGTGAGTGTAAAATATTGCAGTAGCTGTAGGAAGTAATCAAAACATTCTTTACTACATTCAACAAAATGCGTCTGATATTTTGTAAAGTTATTTACATCATGTATGTTTCACTATATATCATATTGTTTAAATGGTATACTGGTATATTATTCATATTCATATATATGTATTAATTCAAGAAAATAATATTTATGTGTGAGATTATATTAATTCTTATTGAATACGAGTATACAGCCAATTAATTACCTTTTCTGTCACAAATTCATGTCGATGCTGTCTCTGGAAGAAATTTTGTAAGAGATAAATAGTATATTTTTGTAAGTAATCCTTACTTTTATTACGTTTTCCTTTAGAACTCTAGTGACAATAAAAAATATGCTTCCTTGACTTTGATACCAAAATATATGTAGATAAAATGTTTAATGAAAGATGTGCATAAAACCGAAACTACTATGATAAACATATCGACTTATAACAGTAAATAAACAATATTAATTCAAAGTTTTTTAATTAGCTATTGTTGTGCATAGCAAGAAAATACTCAAATAATTAATCAAAAACAAGTAAAAATCGAGAACCAACATCTATCATACAAATGCCTGCTCCAGCCGAGAATCAAACCAGGGACCCTTCGCTCGCCAGGTATTTATTGTTTACTAGGCGTCATTCTAATAAATGTCATGTAACATATACTGGTATCCAAAGGCTTCATTGCCGATAGAGATATGTAGATCGCATTGTTCCAGATGAGCGCCACGAAAGTTCTACCATTCAACGTTCCCGAAATTGTTGTTTATTGAATTTTGAGTCCATAAGTAAATTTGGACGTAACGAGGATTAAGCTGGCTGGCACGTGCAATAAATCCCGTTCGGCTGCCGCGCCGTCGCGCTGTGCGGGTTCAAATATATTTTATACTCCGAACGAAACTTTTACCTGAAATTGACACTTATAATATGAATTTTTTACTGTCTCATCGTTAACGTCAAGTTTCATAGCCAATAATAAAGTTATGTCATAAAGTAATATTTACTAGCGCAGTTTTAAAATTAATTACGTTTAAAACTCATTACATTTATCAATAGTTTTTACCATACTCACCACCGGACGTTAAGTCATTGATATTATTTTAAAGATTTCATTTATTTATTTATTTATTTATTTACACTAACAAGATACACACCAATCTCATTTACATGGCTCATGCACTATTCTAATCATTAGTGTTATCTCAATTAAAGGTGTAAACAACTTACTGAGAAGTAACGACGAACAATGTATCAAATTAAATTTAAAAACCATAACTTATATAAATTTTAAGTACTATATAATCATTACATAAAATTCGATTTGATAAAAATAACAAATAATTGAATTAAAATATACATTAAATTTACTTATTACAGTAACTTAGATAAAATTTCAATTTTTATGATTACATTAAAAATTCAATAGAAAATAGATTTCATACAGTAAAATACAGTTATATTTAAATATTAAATTATATTAAGAAAATTTAATTATATTTAAAATTTTAATTATTTTATTATTAAATGAAATTGGATTAAAAAATCAAAATAATTAATGGTATAAAACTAAGAATGACTTTAATGTAATTAGATTAATTTTAAATAAAATTATGAAAGAATTTGCCAGACAAAATTTCTAAATTTATTCTGACTATTCGAATATACATCAATCAAAGGCAATTCTTGGCAAATACTTTTATCAACATTATTACCATCAATGACGTCAGAGACATAAGAATTGTGAATGATGTTGTAGCTTCTTATGATTCTATTTATTGGGGCGTTATATTCCAAATTAGACCTTGCCAATTTAGTATGGAAAGGTACATAATTTGTACATCTGGGCAGATTCCTAGGTACACGGATTTTAATTTGCGACAACAGGTAAGGAGAGTCAACATATCCATTGACGAGCTTGTACAAGAACATGGTATCTTAATAACTTACGACGAGAAAGGAGAGAGTTCATCTGAAAATGTGTTAAGCGATCTTCATAGCTTTTTAAGGTTTTAGCCATATTGTAATTATATGACAAATGCCATAAGAATCTCTTCTGGATACTTTCTAGTCGTTTGTTGTACACTTCATAATGCGGGTTCCACACATTGCTACAGTACTCTAGGCTGCCACGAACTAGTGAATTGTATATAGCAATTTCGGTTTTTGAATTTTTAAACCCTTTACTGTTGCGAATGACATAACCTAACATTTTAAGTGCTTTCCGACAAATGGCATCAACGTGCACATTAAAACGAAGTTTACTGTCGAGGGTTACACCTAGGTCACGAATAGTATGTACCACTTCCAACTGCTCTGCGTTTATGTTGTACCTTTTTTGCAACAGGTTTCTTTTTCTAGTAAAAACCATGATGTAGCATTTGCATTCAAGCTCATTTTATTCTCATCACACCACGTGACTAGTCTATCCAAATCCTCTTGCAGTAAGCGCTGGTCCTCGTCTGTACTAACTACCCCAAAGAACTTTAGGTCATCGGCAAATATATAAAACCTGGTATTACTAAAACATTTGTTTATATCATTAATAAATATATTGAATAGTAAAGGGCCTAAGTGTGATCCCTGGGGGACTCCCGAAAGAGCTGTGAAATGTTCAGATTTAAATCCACCGACCACGACCATGGACTTCCTGTTCTCTAAGTAGGACCTGCACCAGTTGAGAAAGGCACCGGTTATTCCGAATGAAGAGAGCTTAATGACAGACCTTGTCGAAGGCTTTACTAAAGTCAGTGTATACTGTGTTCACTGTGCTGCCACAGTCGACTTCGGCAATGATGTCTTCGACAAATGACAGGAGATTTGTGGTAGTGGACCGCCCTTTAAAGAATCCATGCTGTTCTGGTATAATAATTTGTTTCAAATGCCATGACAGAACTTGATGTAATAAAGCCTCCAAGATCTTAGAAAATATATTAAGTAATGAGATAGGCCTGTAGTTTTTGACATGACTAGTGTTTCCATCTTTAAACAAGGGAACAACGAGTGCCTCCTTCCATAGAGTTGGGAAGGTACCAGAATGCAGCGAATGGTTAAAAATTATAGTCAATGGAACGGTCAATTCTTTAGCACACTTCACAACAAATGCAGATGGGATTCCATCTGAAACGGCGCCCTTCCTAGCGTCAAGTCTATTTAATACTCTAAAGACTTGAGCTTCAGTTACAGTAACAGTCGATATACATAGAATTAGAAGTCATGGAAGTTTCAAAATCGCAGCTAGGAAGTGTATTTATGTCCCTACTATATACAGAAGAGAACTGTTCCGCAAATAAATTACAGAGGTCCGGCCCGTTTATTGCCACCCGTGCATCAGATTACATTTGAGCGGGTTACGAACTTTTACCTCCTCTCTTGTATTTAAGAAATGACTAAAGTAGTTTGGGGTTCGATGACATGGTTGACTCTAACCGACGCAGATATGTTTTATAATTAGAATCATATAACTTATTACTTATCTCCCTAAGCAATTCAAAAGTAATTCACAATAGATATACTCAGAACACAATAACATATAATTTAAACAAATACTCAACCGATTCTGATATGGAAATGACCAAAATGTGATAATCAAATTACCACATCACAGCACCGAGGTCGCAGAAAATTAAAAATAAATATTGTGTAATCGTAGTTCCGTTTCCTCATTATTGGGATAAACAATTCTTCCATATACATACATGTACATTTTCACGATGCTATTTTAATTTATTTAGGAATTTATTAAATTACATATTCAGACAAGCCATCTCATGGTAAGTGATAATCGCCCGATATATGTAATGCCAATAGCATCACAAACGCATTGCCGACCAAGAAAAAAGCGGGTAATTTGCCTTTTTGTTTTAATCATCTTATAATGATTATATTAGTTACATGTAAATTCAATTTACGACTAACTAAAAGCTTCATACTTTATGGCTTTTATGCATTAAAGTATATTAACGGTACTAAAAGAAATTACAGTTGTAAAATTTAAAAGTAACTAAAGTTATGTAGCACTAGACTTTTATTTCACTCACTAAGAGGATCACCGACATCGACCAATATCGAAAAAAAAGTTTCCAACGACCTCAAACAGACAGACACAGATCACCATGGCCTCGTCGGTTGTTGAGCAGAGTACACTGCGAGTAGAGGAGGATAATTTGGGCTCAAGAATGGATGGAGCCCTTTACGTCCCAAAATATGGAGCAACGTCACTCGTTTTTATTATTCCTTATTATATTTAGCGTTTTTATTTTTTACATCATATAATTTGCAGTTCTCCCTAGAGCTACCGTGTCATCCATTAACTTTATGGGACTTTGTTATTCACAGATAGATTAATCGGTATAAAAAGAAATTATTGTTAAATTCAGTAAGCGGAAGGCTATAGAGGGGTCGTTATGATATTTGATTCTATTTTAAGAACTTAATTTATGTAATAAATTTTTTATTCGGTTTGTAATTATTGGAAAAATTATAATGTAACACGATTAAACAGATTATTATGAAATATTAAAAGATTAATTTTCTCTTAGAAATTATTAAAAAAAAAATATTTCTTTTCACAATATTAATTTTCATAAGAAACATATTCACGTACCTTTTTATTCTTTTATTTTGAGTCGACTTACCCCAATCTTTAGCAATTTAAGCTGCGCTTATTGGTCAGCAGAGACTAGTACTCACTCATATCTCGAAATAATTTTGGATTGTGACGTGTACCACAAAATATTTTTCAAATCAGATGATTTATGCAAATTTAAAGAACGAATGTCTTAGCTATACAGTTTAATTAACTATAACAAACCTTTTAAAATCATTTAATGTTTTATGATGATTTGGTATCTATTACCTAAAAGTCAAGTTAAATCTATTTATCGTGCACTTGCCCCACGAATTTTATGTTTTTGAGATTAAGTTTTTGAAGATAAATTACGATATTAAAAAATTTTAATACAAAAATGAAAATTATTTCACACAATAATTAATTCCACAAAGCAATTGTTCAACTCAATTCAATTAAGACTTTTCTTAAATTTTCATAAAACTATGATAATGTTATGTCTAAACTGAAATTAACTATAGACAATTATTAACAGAGGAATAGATCTCTTTACCCTGTTGCTGGAACGTGCAAACATCTTTAATTAAAAGTTTATCAGTTACATTTTAAAACAATATCGTTTACCTTAATTTCAATTAAAATACATTTCAAAATGGGATATGTAAATGAATTAAAGGGCCCTTACACAACGCACATTTGAAAAAGACTAATGGCAGGATTCTTTCTACTTAATTGACAGTTATCGGCCCGTATTGGTCATTTAAAAAATGTACTACTATAAATTATTCGGTAAATTCTTCTTAAAAAATAAAACCATCGAAATAAAATCAACATCTTTTTAAGTTCCAAGTGTGGTACAGATTGATGAACATGCCAAGGATTTTGTTTTATGCGGCCGATACATTTAATTCCATGACGATAAAAAAAAAAGTTTTGTACCTCCCGAAGTTTTAGGTAGCTAGAGTTTTCTCTTTAGTATAAACTTTACTATTGTGATTTACAGAACGGAATTTACAACAGACTGACAAACTAATAAAATACAAATATTTATTCTTTTCAATCGTGTTCGAAAAAGGTAACTAAATGAAAATTATATATATATTAGGTATTTTGTTGCCTCGGAAGAGATTAAGACTTTTCTGTTCCTTCAATATGTTGCTGTGAACAAAGAGGACAATATAAAATATTATACGTGATTTACTTGTTGGCCGTCACGTTTGGTGGCAGCTTCCGCTTTAACGAATGGAGTTACCCCTGCAACGTCCACGTGCAGTACACGGCTTTAACGCGTCAGCCGAAGGTAGAGTTGATTAAACATAACTAAATATACAATGTACTTTTAGGCTTATTTATATGTATAACCGGCAAACTAGAAGACTGGCTGCGTAATTGGTTACGACCTTCTACATAAGTACCATCTGTTCATCATTGTTACGGACGTAGTGCCGACCAAGAAGAATACATTTCATTACAGCCACTAATATCAAGGTTCAGGGTGATTAGGTATGCAAAAAATCTCGCCATTATGCATGTGATCGGTCGATATTAAACCGGATAGTATAGAGCTCATCAACCTGCAATAGATATAACCTAACACCAAAAGTAACATGATTCAACAGGACTCAAGAATCGAAAGAGCATCTTACACCCCAAACATAAAACATATTTTTAAAATAACTTGAAATATAAAAAATATAGCTTTTATTTTTAACCTGCAAATCAAATACAGCTTAAAATTGAATAATTGCCCAACTCAGTAGCTTTGGGAGATTAAATTGCTTCTTTAACATAAATACAGTCGTAAATACCGGAACCGTAAAAGAAATTAGCAAGCCAATTTTATATGCAAAATAGTGAGTGTAGGTTCGATATCACGCGGATTTTGGGTCATTCACCTGATTGAATCTTATTAGCTTTGCTGATCGGCATGTTAGGGACCTTTAATTTTTTACTAACTATATATCGTCCAAATTGTTTATCTGTGTAGTTAATGTGCCCTATGGACTTTCTGTAATATTTATTGCCAACTGCAGATTTGCTAGTTTATTTTTTTATCTTAATGGGTTGCGATCGGTAGAACCGGCTACCTGATGTTAAGTAATCAGTACCATCGACCTAAGTATGGAACGTTATGGAGACGTCGAGAGCCAAGAATGAGTCGCTAAACAAGTTCGATAACTGGCTCTCCCAATTTTACGTCAAAAATAATTTTCAAACATTTTACGGTCGATTTTAAGTAAAGTTATACAAATTTACTCGACGAAAGTAAGAGAATAATAATAAACTGTGTGTCAAAAAAGGTAGAATAGTGTTCACCTAAACAATTTGTGTGACTTGACATTATGCTGATTTAGAATCATTATAAAGGATATCAAGCGTATTCATAAGTATTATACTCCAAAATCTACCGTCAAAGTCCAAATTACACCGAGTAACCTGTCTTAGACTCATATGGATATTGATTTGGATATTATAGTGAAGATGACATTTTATTTCCCATAGAAAACATGTAATAAAAAGTGTCCGCTAATATTATGTGTCCATAATTGTTCTGTGATAATTTTCCTGATGTTTTAACTGTCTTGTTAAATTAACTCGAGCTCAGAACTTAATATACGACGAACATAAAATAACACTGAAATGCTAGCACAAAATAATGTTATGGTAGTATTGTGGTGCTTTTGGCTCAACTTCTCAGGGACGTGTGGTGTATCGGGTTTTTGATACTGCTCAGGATATTAAATACTAATGGCAAATTTACGGCCTATATTTACTATAAATACAACACACAGAAATAATAGTACACAATAACATAAATAAAAAAAGTATTTATTTTGTTCAAAACAAAATATATTCTGTAGAAGTTTCGTCTATCTGTTAGGTACAGAAAGACGTGGAAATCACTGAATATATAAGGTTGCAACTTGGCATATTTATAATCTTAATTACAGATCAACGTCTACTTTTTATATAAATAGCCGACAAAAGAACAAAAGGCCACCTAATGGTAGATGGTCACCGCCGTCCATGGAAATCCGTAACATCTAAGGAATCATCAAAGCGTTGTTGGCGAAATAGCTTATAACTTTCTAGCAGACACTGCAACCGACACATGTAAAAATATTTTAAGTTAATTCTGGAAGAAAAGTACTAGCTGGTAAAGAACTCAACCACAACCACGTCCGTAGTTCAGTAAAGTGCATGTACGGGGAAGTTGGCTTGGGCTGACAGATATTCTTTTCCCTTCTTTTGCTTCTTCTTCTTGTGCAATTTTTTTCAACAGGATTCTTTAAAATTGTATGTAAGTTCTGTTAAAATGACAGTATAAAAAAAAATTGAATTTATAAAAGTAAGCAATAATAAGAATTCGTTTACAGTAAGGATACATTTGCAGATTAGAAGAATGTATCTCAAAGTGAACCTAGAGCGGGTCTCTAATATACGTTAAATAGTATTAAAGTAATATAAAAAAATTCTAAGATGCTAATGGCCTCGCTCAAATAATACATAGCCTGTTATTTAAACAATGGCATATTTCTGCAGCGTGTCTACGTGATTTCTTCGCTTGGCACCATCGATCATAGTCGATCAGATCAAGATATATAATATAATAGTCAGGTTATTGACCGTTTAATCTTTGAGACGGCATTTTAATTCGTAGTTATTATTACTACAGGTTGCATTCAACATCTAGCAGGGATTTATCCCAAATGTTTGCAGTAAATTATGTACGAAAGTACCTATATATACAAAGTACCTATATATACAAGTTAAACTGCACTATGAAGTAAATTTTAGAGTTCTAACAATATCCGCTTTACTTACACGTCATCCGCCCACACACACAAAACGAATCTTCAACTCAACATACTCTCTCTGAGAAAGAGATTTTTCAATATCAGCTTCAAACTAATATCTCAAACCCACACAAACTTCTTATCTTAAAGTTTTTGGCTTCGAGCATATTAGGCAAACCCTTTCCAAAACAACCTGTATGACGCTACAAAAAACGCGAAAGCAATAAAAATAACGGTATGCTAATATTAAAGCTCCTTCACGTTGTTAGAAATAATTTAAAATGCATATTTTAATAATAAATAATAGTTTAAAAAAACTAAAAAAACACGCTTTTATTGCTAATTGAATTAAAAAGTAGAAAATAATTTTTAATTACAAAGAGTCTTTATTACAGTAGGAGAAGGTCGGACAATCAATCATAATTAATTACCTCAAATAAACATTATAATAAAATTTAAGTTATTAACAAAATAATTCAAATCAAAGTAAAAAGCGTGGGGTGCTCGATATATTAAATATGACACAATCATTCTATTGGCAACTATCTATGAGAGAAAAGTTATAAAAATGAAGTAAAATGCACGCATGTGTAAGGAATAAACAAGGTTAGAATGCAACTATCCTAAAGACATTTTGGTCCCCGTTGAGCAATACCGCGTCCCCGAGCAAGTTCGAAAGAGTAAGTCGTAGACTCCAGAAATCAGTAAGAGTAACTCTGACTGGAAGTGCAGGCATGCGCAGATCGCGCGCTAGCTCTATCTTTCTCACTCTCCTACAGAGGATCTAAAAAAGAATTTATGAATCCTGGCCGTCCTAATAAGGATAATGGGAAACTGTTATCAAATTATTGCATTGTCATCGGCCCTTGATATGTGTGCAAAGTTTCAAGTTGATCAGACTTTTAGAAACCAGTGAAAATTAAGCTCAAAGATTCCGTTACATACATACATACATAGATACAACCCGAGCTAATAAAAGCGTATTAAAAAAATCACTTTAACTCTCACAAACCGGACTGTATAAAAGACAGTTAAATAAGATTTTATTGACTGACGTGTTTAAAACATAATATAAACTATTTTAACTATATTTCAATATTTAAACAATGTATTTCTCTCCAACAAAAATTATTTTGTCCAATGTTCGTTATGATGTCACAAATTAGCGTCTGATATACGTAATCGTACTAAATTGTTTTATAAAATACAGTTTCAGTTCATCTATCTGCTTGAACGAAATAACCTCAAAATAAAATCGCATAAAAATGCGTGCACTAGGATTTTTATGAGATTTTTACCAATATATAGAGTTATTCATGAGATAGATTTAAGTGTATTGTGCAGTATTTGGTGCAGTTACTATCTGTGAATCACTGCGGATCCAGTTGCTTGAAATAAAGCGCGAATAGATTTCTAGTGAGCAAATAAAACACTGAAGTACAAACTAACATCACAAAAAAAATTAACTCACTATAATATAAAATAATTAGCTATATGCATTTGTAAAATCAGAATTCTGCACGAGAGAGCTAGAATCGATTCTACGCCACACAAGTTAGTTAGTTAGTTTAGTTTAGAGTTAAGTGTGTATTTTATATACACTAGTGTGTATTTTAATACCTGTACTGCTTCGCAGACAAGCCCTAGTTTGCCAGCGTAGTGAACAATGCTGTGAACAATGATACTAAGGTCGATGATACTATACGAGGCCCAAATTCAGGAATGGGAAACGTTTCATCTTGTTATTAGTGATTTACACATTTTTAACCGATTGTTATATTTTTAACTGTTTACATCGATTCACTTAAATGACAATATCTCATTTTACTAAAAAAAATGGGCAGAACGATTTTAAGATGATATTTGCATCAAATTCTTATCTCTCTATTTGAATTAATAATTTAATTCCAGAACTGTTCTTTTCGCGTACTGTATTAATATACTGTATAATGAGACCAAAAGGAACGATTCTGCTTAATGAGACGCGGCACCCGCAATTTTCGCATGATTGCGCATTGACTCTACGGTATATAGAAGCTGTAAAATACACTGAAAACTAGTTCCACTACATTTGTTTGTAAGTAACGGTTACAATTTACGTATAAAATTTGCATAAAATATTTCTGTTTGGCTAGAAATATTTCAGACCTGCACTCTACATTGTTGCACACAAACACAAAGGGAATTTGTATAGCTATACTGTTGATCGATTGTTTTGTAAAGCAGAACAGCATGTATAAGTTACAACACAAGGCGATCTAAGTGTTTTATTTATATTTCTTTCAGCTAACTTTTATATAGTACACTAGCTGTATTTGGGACTCCGTACGTCTTGACTATGGAACATATATTCAGAAACTAATTAGGTGGTGCAATTCCCTCCGAAAGTAATATTTGTACTCGTGATAAGCAATTACTTATGCCAAAATTTAATACACACGATTATTTCGCCATCAGGAACGAGATTACCTGCATTCATGTAATGCTATTTGCACTTGTTAGGTGTGCAACTGGTAACATAGAAATCTGTTGAATGGATTCCGTATTATGAATTGAGAACTACGTCAATTGTAAAACCATTAAAGTTTTGAAAAATTATTTAATTTTAAAATTTATAATTTTTTAACGTACCAATTCTAAGATAACAATTACAATTTTATTATTCGTAAAGTTATTTTAGCACATTTTCTTAGATTATTAATAATACAAGGGATAAAACAGGAATAAAGTCCGTAATCCATACATTCGTTCTTGGAAATCTACTGCGAGGGACAAGTATCCTCTAATTGGCTCACTCTGACCGGTCTTGAGACTCCTGAACCCAATATACATACATACATATATATATATAGGTCCTTTTCAGGTCATCAGGCCACTGATTATGGGAAAGAAAGATCGCATTTCTAGAACCGTTCTAACTCAGGTTGTCGATGAAGAACTGTGTGACCTGCCTTTAGTTACCTGCAGCCGTCACAATCCCATTTGACTCTGGATTTCATCAAATCACTCTTTTTTATTGAATGTACGGAACCCCTAAAATACCTTTTTAAAAATAATTTTGTTCAGTGATTAATGCCACAAATAATGATACTGTCAGAAATATTTATCATAACTTACGAGGTAGTCGTAATGACGCCGTCGCTATTAAAGGAAGCTCTTATTTTAGAAGTCTACTTTCAAAATAGATTGGACGGTGCGAACCTAAATATCGACATTCATAATGTATTTTAAAATCACTAAAGAAGATATTAATTAAACTTAAACGTAATTCTAAGAAAAAAAAGGTAGATGCAAATGTTCGTTTATTTAATCTTACAATCCTACTCACACAGACCCGTAAAATTACAGTTGCAAATTGAATGTACCTATGAAATGTATATTACCAGCGTTTTGCACCTTACCGAAGTCAAATGTCACATTAGGACAAACAAGTTAATAACACCATAATAATAGTACTTCTCTACATAATTAATTGGACACTGATTATAATTACGATGTTTATGACGATTCTACAAACATATCGGCAACCGTTGTGGTTGTAGCTAAACTAACAATAACGTAGCCTATGTATTTACAAATTATTATACTCGTAAGTAAATACGAGTTTTATGAAATAGCTGTCAAAGTTTTGGATATTATCTGTCTTTTAAGATTTTAGTCTATTTAGATCCACCTTTTCGTGATTAACATAGACAAATTTAGAAACAACACTCGTCAAAACAATATTTCTAAGTATATAAGTTTCGATATTCATTAAAATGAGGTCATCCATACGTGTTAATTAAAATATTTTTCATTTGCTTTAATGTGGAAAAAGGACGTTCTTCACTATAGTTTGTGTGTTTTTATCATCAAACTCCAACAGATGCGTAATATTATTTCTTCATTTGGAAAACACGATTCCAATTGTTTTTTCTGAGAATTTTATATAATTAAAGCTTTAAATTAGGGACTTGTATTTTTGCGGTCAATTCTAGTATTCAATTCTAGTAGCAGCTCTGTTTAAAGCAGCTCAGCGAAATGCACCATTCCATTGCCCAAACCATCCTCCACGTCGTCTGGGTAAGAGATGACGATATTTTGACTTCTTATCAAAATATCTTCCGCCTTTAAAGACTTAAGTTACCTAAGTATTCTGAATACACTGATCACTTGAAGATAAGCTTCCATGCGTCAGCAAATGCAGCCAGTACATTATCTACTATGACAATAAACACTTGAATTTAAAATCGATATCCAGTATTTTATTTTCTACAACTTCATCAAATGAATCATAGCGTTTCTTTTTTATTTTGTTGGACCAACAAAAATTCTTTAGGTCAAGATAATTTCGGTATTGCTCAATATTCTCTTGATTTAAAACTTGATAAATGTAAGTAGAAGATACTCTCAAATGCTTTTAATTAAGCTGCTGACTGAACCTCATAAATAAAAAAAGTGTAAAGCTAAAATCTTTTGTAAAATCACATTATACACACGTTCATGCGAAAATCCTTTAAAGCTATATTTAATGTGTTAAATATTGAAGTATTAATAATAGTTAGCTATATTTTGTGTGTTTAATGTGTTAATCGTTGACGAAAACAAGGACCTTTTTAGAATTACGTACAATCGATGAAAATAAACCTTTATAATCATATAAAGGTTTTGTTTTCGCATTTGCGGTTTTAAATCTCGAGTTTTAATCTGTCTGTCTTTTCATTTACAATAACAGCAAAGAAACTGATCAAAAAATCAACCACCCCCTTGTTCCTCTCGAAAACTGTTGAGATAAAAATTTAGGAAGAAATATGGAACATAGATGCTAACCCAAATCCTACGTTTTTACGTTTCTACAGGAAAGAAAAAAGTTTTTGGATACATTGACATATTTTAATCACCCGTGTGGTATTCTGCCAGCACGTGCCTTATCTTCTAGTTTGCTAGCGATCACCATGCAAAAAGTTGACAACACTTTATATCTACCTATTAAAAAAATACTAAAGAAATGTCTATAAAAGTTTATTTACATGTTATCAAATATTTTGATCTATAAAATCTCAAGAACAAGAACTTCATTCATGTTCACTGAACGTTATAACATTTCTGTTCTACAAATTTGATTTGAATAACGAACGAAGATGAATTATCAAAAATAAAAGTCCATAAGGAAGAATTGAAAACGTCAAAGTTAGCAACAGACTTGAGTGTTAGTAAAAAAATGACCTTTATTCATTCCCCTTCAATTAGAAAAGTGAAAATTCTGTGGATTCTGAACCATATCAACAGTCATAATTAAAAATCGATCCTCGCCGAATTAGAGAAACAGCGACTAAAAACTCTCTGTCCCCATGTCATATCATGCACTTTCCAGACATTTTTCGGCCTGTTTTTCACTTTTCTTAAATTTAAACAAACCTATAAGGAAAAAATGTAATTCTTATAAGACATTCAGAACCGTCTTCACTGAATTCATCAGTACTTCTTCCAAAAGTTTTTTAGTAATAAAATAAATTATCTACACATTAAAAAAGCGAAAGTGTTTCGAAAACAATGGTGAATACTTTGATTGAATGTTCTAGATAAGCACTAATACTCGCATTATAGAAATTTCAACGGGCAATTTTTATTTACATAATTTAATTCTTGCGACCAAGTTTTAAATATGGTTCATAATTTTTCTTAAGTACAAAAATGAGAATTATACGTATCTATGTACTTAAAAGTGAGTAATTCTCCCGTGATTCTGAAGGCTTGGAGTTCACTACAGTGTGTCAGTTTAGATTGATAGGATTAATACCTGACATTAGTGACCAAATTTTCTATACCACCAGAAGTCCTTGGAATAACCTTACGATGACAATGTAAAGAAAACCACCAGGGCCAAAGTCTTAAAATGCCTCAGAAGTACGAAACGCTATATAAATTTTCGCTTCATACGATCATCATACTATAAACAAACTATTTCGTTACCGGAGATCATAAGTTACCGAAATTTATTTGAACTTACCTCAGAATGTGGCCTAAAGTAATTCCATGTAACACTCGAATAACTCAAGAGGGACTTGATTTATGTTTAAATACAAACATTAATATAATCCACAATAGGAACTGTGGACCAGAAACATTGTGTGAAGAACTGTAAGTTATGATGTACTATTAGATTTAACAACAAAAAAAATCATTTCGTGTAGAAAATATATAACTTTTTCCTTTTATTCTGTTACAGGTAGTAACTCAGAACTGTTGAATTGATTTATATAAATTTATTACCGAAAATAAGTGATTGTATTCATACCATTTGTAATAAGTGATGTACGCCTCGTGAGAACAGAGCATACAATGCCCGTCATCGAGGTTCTAGCAACATAAAAGGAAGTAGAGGGTAAACTGCTTCTCTCTCTCGCCGTTCCTTTTGTCATGGACTATCCAAACTTGCAACTTACTCCAAATTTAAATTTCATTGTAGTTATTGTTTAAGGGTTGTAAATATTTAGCAATCTAGTAATCACTACGGAAAGTTACGGTAACCTTTGATATCATCTTTCACCAGCACGATACCTAGTAGAGGTATCTTTTTACTCCTGGCATCTTCCATCAATATTTTGTAAATTCATTTTTTTCATTTTTAAATGGTTTAAATAAGAGATTGACGTCAATTACAAAACAAACAAATTTCCTATCATATATTAAATATCAGAATATAACGAAATATATATGAGTAGTTATGCATGTAGATGCAGTTTTATCATATCAATTTACTAAAATCTAAAGTGTGATATATAATACAGACTCGTGGCTAATAGCATTTGCACAAAGAATTACGTCAGACTTATTTCGAAATAAATTATAAACGTGTATAACGTAATATAATAAAATAGAATACAACATACGGAATTTCATTGAGATTACATTTTTTATCCGATCAATTTGGCCGTAGCCAAAAGGCTCAGCTAAAGTTTCTTTGTATCTAACACGTTTGTTTGACACAAAAAACTTTCAGCTGAGATAAAAGAATTTAGCTTTGCGACTAAAAGGCGTACTTATTATGGTATTGAAAATGATAAAAACATTTAAATGTTTCTTCATTGTCCCTATACGAAAAATTTAATTAAAATCTCAATTTTTTTTTAGATAAATCAAGTATGTATGAGTAAATCTGTCCAAAGATATTTACATGTTGATATTGATAACTGGGCAATGTATAGCAAATTGAAACGTAGTATCATGGAATGTCATGTCTGTTTACATTCATGTGCTAGCGACGAAATATTATTGAAGACACCAAAGATATGTAGAATTTTGCATATGCAGTAAGCATATGTGGTTATGTAAAAACTACACCAAATGTTAACAGTTTATCCTTGTAATATTATAATGATAGGAAACTATCTTATGTGTATATAGGTATACGTGTTTTACTTATTACAAACTATTTTTAAATTATCATATGACAAATTATTACTTTAAATAATCTAAGCACCGGTCTTCTTCAAGGAATCCATGTTCTAGTTTTGCATCCGCCTTTAATATATTAAATTATAATTATGATACCATATTGTTAGTTCCAGTTACATTGACTGACATGTACATGGTCAATTTGGCAGATAATGTCGATTTGTAGTTTTTAGACAGAGCGATAAAATAAAAAACGTCAATTTAAATGCGATTGAGCGGTAACAATTTTCACATATTTTAATATCTTAACTTGTAAATAAATCTGTCAAAAGTAATGACAATGAAAGCAATACGGATTACTTATTTCAATTACAATTATTATTTTTGCCGTATTGGGGTGGCTTAGAATACTCCCCCCATCCCATGCTGGCAGAAAAGGGTGTCGTAAGAGGCGACAGAAGCCAGCCTGCTTGGTGGTAGGGTTTCGCGTATGGATTATATTATCAGTATTATTATGAAGTCATTAATATTATTACTGGTATTATTATCTTTCCGTGAAGCCTGCCTGGCTAGATACCACCCTCCTGCTTGAGTCAGCCGCCGAACGACTCGTCGTGTTCCGGCTGGGAGCTTGAGAGCCAATACCTTCTTTCTAACCTTCTTCTCATTTCCTGGCCGACAGCGCATCAGTGATACCTTTGGTCTTGCTGATGTCCATGGGCGACGGTGACCACTTACCATCAGGTGGCTCGTCGGCTCGTTTGTCGCCTATTAACATAAAAAAATGAAACTTTCTTCACATAGGCGAGATTTGCCGCGTCCGTCACATCAACAGGGCAACGAACAACCTTTGGATTTGACTTAACGTCAAATAACGTTTCCGCATTAACTACTCTCTAAAGAGATTATTCCTCTGAATACAGTTTTATTTTACGAATCATTGTCTGTTATCATACTTTCTTTTTACGTCCATTTTTTGTCCGTTCACAAGCCGATGGCAATGAGATATAAATAGCAATATCCATACATTACATTTTCAAGGATAATACAACTAATAGAATTTTATAGTAGTAATATTGTCGGCGAAATGCCAACTGCATGCTATGTCATAAGGATGGTTTAATAAAATATCATACTTTATAAAAAAAAACTTTAAAGGCAGTTTTTAAGGCAGGCAGCTTTAAAGGCATAAACGAAAGTAGAAGCTACAGTTATCTTAATCGTTAAGATTATCAAAGAGATTACGACTTTATACCCGAATGTAACAATGCACTACTGCACAGCAAAGACACAAAATCTTTAATGATTTTCAAGTTATTTAGAACATATTGGCCCCGTTGTCTCGACTTTTATAAGTTGGGTAAATTTAAATTAACATATGAGTTTTTAGCCACAAATCGGTTTCGCAATTAAAAGAGCCCTCTCAAATTCTTTATTGTTCAATCTTATTGTCATATCAAACCAGATGTTCTCGGAAGAGGCTCAAGCTACAGTGAATAATGACTTACGTAGGACATTATCGTATAAACTCCACAAACGGTATTTCCGCAGTCAAACACTGGGTTCCACCGTCATTACTAGTAACAATACTACGTTAAGTAATTTGTTTGAATTGTAAAGTAACCAATATGGAAGCGAAAACAATCTGTTGTATGTAATTGTTTGTTTTATTTCTCAAAGCAACACGGAATTACTCTATTATGTTTTGATGCATCCTAAAATAAAAATAGAACTTAACTTTTAATGATACTTAGCACATCAAAAGCTAACATATTTTATGTCCAAAATACAACTATACGATATTTTAATTATAAATATTAATTTAAAATAACTCCGTTAAAACAATAAGAAAATGAAAACTTACGTATGGTTATCTACAGATCAGTATGCTTGTATTAAAAAAATATTTCATAAACAATAATTGCATACATTATTTATTATGTTTATGAATGTGATCTGTGAATGAGTGAGTATATCAATTCACAGATTTCTTCGCCCCGACAATAATTGACAGCATTGGGTTTTTCATACTTCATATCTCTAGTAAATAGGCATTAAAAGACAATCTAATAGAACAGACATAGGCCTCCCCCTTAGAACGCCATTTAGAACGGCTACTCGCCTCCCGCATCCAGCGGTTCCCTGCAATTCTGACGAGGTCGTCGGTCCACCTAGTGGGGGCATCCCACGCTACGCCTTCCAATAATAAGTGTTACCTAACAATAACAAACACAACAATAGTTTGACGTGTTTTTTGAATAACATAAGGACTCAACTAATTTTATCATTAGAAGCCACCTAGACGACTACCGATCGGGCTCTAAGTTACTTAATTCAACAAATGCCTTTAAATTGACACGAAGCGTTGGGCCATGAGCGCTTCCAAAAAGTTAGTTACACAATATTTATGGTAATGTTTAAGGATATTCAAAAATATATTTGGAATGCAGTGGTCACTTGCCACTAGACAGATTATAAATTGTAGGTAGAGTAGATAAGCGTATGTTTTTTTTTATTTTTGAGGCGATTAAGAAAGGACTTTTGGGGTCCCTGCGGTAATAGTGGGAGTTCGAACCGTCCAGCTAGCGACACCAGGAAGAACAACGCTATGTGTTGCCACTTACCGTTGTTTAGATAGGATGATACGGGACGGGACAGCATGTTCCTCCTGAGCAGAGCCCGAAAAGTGCATCGCGTTGAGAGGACTCCTGTTGCGTTCCGTTGAAGACCCCGGAGTACTTTATGTAGCGCTGAGGAAGGCTACTGTTAAAAATCCCATATAAGTTGATGTCGCTTTCACGGCACTGGGTACCATCTGAAGGTTTCTTCCACGAGAGAAAAGAAAAAAGTATTTATTTCTGTTACGTTGATGTTAAAAACAAACTTTCTATTATAAGGAACTCTCTTTAACAAAAAATAATTTTATCATAATGCCTCATTTAGCGTAAATTTTGACAATATACATGATATTATGTTCCATATGAATCCTCTTCGACGTAATAGATTTGTCTAATATTTATAAAATACTAGAAATTGTATATAATGGCTTTCAATATTGACATTTATGTTTCTTTTTGCCGAAACCACTTGACATTGAGGCTTATAATTATATATATAGCTGATATAACCTTCATATCCTTGAAAGCCCTATGATATGTTCTCGAAGGAATGTGAAATCTGTCAAACCGCACTTGTCTAACGTAATGAATTAAATGTGGGAGGAAACCGAAGCCTGACTAGGTGACAATGACCTGTGATTATAATGATGATAAATAGTCAAAAAGTGAAATACTGACATCACAAGTGCAAGTATTAGAAAAATACTTGCATCAAGCAATATATACATATGTACATGGTTGTTCGGATTGTGAAAGGCTGGAAGGTCAATGAACCAACGGTATACGTGAATAAGAAAAAAGTTTCCAATTTAAATCGAATCTTGCAATTCCTGTCCCTCCCGTTGCCTTCGAAGAATGGACAACAACATCGCCGCAGCTTTTAAGTACCGCTATCTTTATCTCGTGGACCAAAATAAACATACGGTGGGTTACTTACCTATATGAGGGTGTTATTGTGTGTATCTTTTTCACACACCGAGTGCTTAAGTAATTAAATCCGCGCGAAAGATATTTTTGAAACACATGGCTTTTTCGAACAAACATTACGTTTGCTGAATAAAGGTTCGCGTCTCGCCATTAAGCACATAAATGACAAATGACCTAGGTAGCACCAAATGTTGAGTGAATTTTTATCGGTATGGATAATTATGACTGTTTAATATCTTAACGTACCTAGGTTATACTCGTACAATAATGAGTGGGTTTTTTTGAGTTACTTCTGGAAATCTATATGAAGACCAAAAATGTACTTTACCGTTTACAGTAATAATGCAATACCTAATTACTTTTGAAACGGTAAATATTCTCCAAAATTTTATAACATAAAACAATAACAAACATATAAAAAGTAGGTCGAAAGGGAATTATTCTAAAAGGGAAAAGCTATTGCATCGTATAGCTAAATAAATGATTTAAAAAGCAACAAAATAAAGATGACAGTTATTTTCTTTTCGGATGTAAAAATTTACTGATCAGTAATTTTGTGTTAATTTGATTAGGACAATATATCTTTATATTTATATTTAGGTCTTTATATTTATGAAATTTAACTAATCAATAATAATCTTAACAAGGCTTTACGGTCGTTACATTTTGAAAATTTTGAAATATTTAAAAGTAAGAAATTGTTCCATTGATTTTGCCCTCTGTAAATTGCTATTGCTTACAACTGCTGTCATACTCAAAAACGACGTAGTGCCAACAATAAAAGATGATAATAAAACCAGATATCCAGCTTAATATTCCGTAAATCTGAGTTTAGCAAACATTAGACCATATTTCATAACAATAATTATACCAATAAAAGGAAGTTAGCCGATTTTAATTGTGTATTAAGCAAAAGCTGGACAGAATTTGAAAATTGAGATCCTGAAGTGTTTATAATTACGCATTATTATTATAAATAGTATGAAAAAAAAAACTTGGATATCGTGACTTTATATACCGGCGTGAATATTACGTCAATTTTAAAATTACCCCACTATAAAATTGCGTCCAATATTAATTTTGGAAAAGTCGATAACATTATGAAATTGACTCTATTTGAGCTCGATATGTTAAACGAGGCGCAAATGACGCAAAATGATTTTTGTCGAAAATGTCATACTGTGGAAGACGTGTTTCATTATTTTAGTGCAATAAAAAATACTTTTTTAAAACGTTTTAATGGGCTTTTGTTTGCAATAAAAGTAACAAATATTAATCCATATCGAAAATCACTCAAGTTGATGTGACATCAAAGCCTGAAATGCTTTACAAACATACATAAAACAAAATGTAAAGGAAAGGTTTGATAAAAAAAAATATAAATAATTACACGCAACATGGAAAAATTCCTATTTTAGCCGTATTGGGGCAGCCTAGAATACTCCCCCCAATCCCATGGTGGTAGAAAAGGGTGTCGTAAGAGGCGACAGAAGCCAGCCTGCTTGGTGGTAGGGCTTCGCGTAAGGATTATATTATCAGTATTATTATTAAGTCATTAATATTATTACTGGTATTATTATCTTTCCATGAAGCCTGCCTGGCTAGCTACCACCCTCCTGCTTGAGTCAGCTGCCAAGCAACTCGTCGTGTTCCAGCTGGGGGCTTGAGAGCCAGTACATTCTTTATTACCTTCTTCTCATTTCCTGGCCGACAACGCATCAATGATACCTTTGGTCTCGTTGATGTCCATGGACGACGGTGACCACTTACCATCAGGTGGCTCGTCTGCTCATTTGTCGACTTTTAACATAAAAAAAAATTCCTAGTCGAAGTTAAATAATACTAACAAACTATTATTTATTCTTAGTACTTCATTACAAAGTTATTATTATTACATTACATTTACGTATTAATATTATATAAAAGTTGTTTCTCTAAAAGATCCTCGTTCCTCACAAATGTAACGCAAAATCGAGTACTAAGTACATTGTCAGTATTTTGAAGATTCCAGAGCATGACTCCTTACGAAAGTGATGGTGATCTTGTTCCCATCAAACGGTACAAACAAAATCTGTAAAACAAAACTAGTACAAACCATGAATCATTGTGACTAGAAACAGCTAACAGCTTGTAACTATTTATAACATTCCCTGTAAGTGGACGCAAGAAAAAAGAAACGTAGATAAATGAACTTCTTTTAATCAAGTGACAAGTTCTAAAAGAATATATTTTATCCTTTTTTAACACCACGTAAGATATACAAAAATAGTATCATACGTAGCCATGGTTAAGATTTAAAATTATTTTATTCCAACACAAAACATGTATTGTAACATTTTATGTAGTTCTTGGAGTAAATGATTAAATATGACAACCACATTTCTGAGTTTGCTTGAACAATATGATATATTAATAAGTTTATAATGCGCTGGCACAAATACTTGAATTTAAATTTTAGAACTAAGTTTTTTTTTTTTATTCTTAATTACGACTCAATATTTATGTACTCTACAACGTTAACCATAAGTCAAAATAAATATTACGCGAGTTTAATTAGTCGCATAACATTACAACATTACCCAGTGTAATGCCAATAAAACACATTATTCATATATTCCTACGTCAAAATATACTTATTTAATTACATTCTTCTCCTTTTTTTTTGTGATTGTCTAAAATTATTCACCCATGTTTTTATTGAACACAAATGCTTACGGAGAATCTATAAGGAAAATCACTTTTATAGGATATAGGATGTATGAAATTTTTTTCCTAAATACATTAAGATTAAATGAAACGACAAATTCAGTAGTTGTTTATACTTTTAAGTCCAGCTATTTCTACACCCAACAACAACAACAATTCCTAATACATAAATCCAATAATTGCATAAGTTACATAATTTCAAACTTGGAATAATATATTTAAGTTCAATCGTTTATTATTTAATATAATATTAATGGTAATTACTTTTACAGGTAATTTTGCATTAGTAAGTGACAAATAATAACAATAGTACCTGTGCAGGATGCAAAAAGATATTAATTAATT
Organism: Megathymus violae; assembly: GCA_003671415.1. Classification (NCBI taxonomy): domain Eukaryota; kingdom Metazoa; phylum Arthropoda; class Insecta; order Lepidoptera; family Hesperiidae; genus Megathymus; species Megathymus violae. The sequence continues at coordinate 6,897,905 of PDGT01000015.1, read as the reverse complement.
TAGTATAGATGAATCTTAAGGACCACACACGTCATCATAATTTATTCGAGTCTTCGCGCCATTGGCCACCATCACTTTTTCGATTCCAATAAGTTCAATAGAACTATTTATTATAATCCTGACATCGCTCTAATAACGCTACCATCAAACATGTCTCAGAAGAGGTTAATATACTCATTTAAAACTCACACGATGTTAGGAAAGGAAATTATTAATTGTTTTTTTTTTATTAATTATAACTGTATGATTACATCCTGTATAAACAGGATTACTGTCAGTAAGGTTTAATGGGATCATTGATCGTCAAGTCTGTTTTTTTAATAACTAATATAATAAATCTATTAAGTAATAACAGACCGATTTCTATCTAGCACTCATAGCCGTAAGGCCTGTTGTTTTTCATCGTCAAAATTTCAAGAGCACTTCCGTACTTTATAGGGCACATAAGCCGTTGGCATCGTTATTGTCATTAATAAGCAACTGTTAAATCAAGTCGGAATATATAAAACATTAGGTTGGTATAAGAAATTAGAAAATGCAGCTTGACTATTAACTCCAATACATCAATTTTGATTAGGGGATAACAGTGAAGTATACGCTATTACATTAAATTAAATAAAATTCCCACACACTCGCACTGGGATTTCACGTTTACGAGTGACATACACAGAAATAAATGAAATTTTACAAATACCCACGGCCTGAGAACAATCATTTATAAACGTCTACCCCAGCCATCTAATCCGGGATATCTCTCTGTGGACAGAGTCATTACCTGAGCTATCAGGGTCGTCGATATACTACGATAAATATATGTAATTACAAGTATAGAGCCTAGTGTCGTGATATTTTGGTTTACTTTTAGCTTATTACAGGTACGTATTACATTTAAACCGGGGTATTTGAGGCTATGCAGAATTCGAATCAATCAATAAAATCTGGGTTCCAACTCCATAGTACGAATAATGCAGCAAAATGGGGCCTAACAGTCGACTGAATTTTTATTTAGTATTGTGAATAGCAACTACATCGTTATTTCACTGTGCTGCGCCATCTAACTCCACAATTCTGACGCTGAACTGATACTTTTTTGAAGCTAGTATTAATATTGTTAAAATATCGTAAATTTGTGAAGTTGAAAACTCTCCCAAGTATCGACGCAGTACAACGACTACATAATTAAAAAAAATTCCATGAAAGATTATTTATTCTACATTTCATCTTAGAAGCTTAGCGACACAGTAATATGGTGACCTTAATACTTACAATTGATGTCGTAGTTTTCCAAGGTCTAGATTAATTGTCCAATAATATCTATAGGGGATTGTACGAGGTCCCCTGAGAAAATGGTTGTCATTCAATATCTTACGTACAATCTTATACTTAGCAGTTATATAAGTATTTCATAAAATACTCTGATGTGAGTTATATTCTTTTTATATTCTGCCCACAAAAATCGTCTTTATGTCTACATTTACGATTGAGTGTTAAATAAAATTACTTCAAAAATGACTAATTGAAGTATAACATTAAAAAATGATTCGCACTTATTGATACGCCATAGGTATGCTAACTTTGCGTGTGGATTTCATTGCCTTACAGCACTAAGATTAATCGAGCACATCTATACTTAATATAATAAAGAGAGAGTGCCAATTTTGCGACTTTGTGTATATACGGAAAATAATCTCCAGAATCACGGCATCGATTTGAAAAAAATATTTTATTATAACAAAGGTACACTATTCCGGTTGGGTATAGGCTGTATAATATTTGTATAACAAGTCGGAGCGGGCGGCTAGTATGATATAAATCACTTCTTGAATACAACTTCGACTGGCGCAGAAATTGCCAATAACTTCTAAATATCTTTAAAGTTAGCCGGTAAAGGCATAAAGGTCAAGAATGTTATTACAATTTCCATTAATGAACCAATCATAGTAATAGTATTTTCCGCTTATAATCGTGTTATAAGCACTGTCTGTCTTGTTAACATTAACATATAAAGCTTGGTTACACAAAAAATGCACTACTGACCGGTTCACGTCTATAACGTGCGTTACCGAAGTATTTGTATGTTGAATCATCGATAAAAATGTCAAAGCTCAACTGACCTAGCCTTGTACCTTTATATTGATTATGTAAAGTATCGTACTTCTGTGTCATTGTACGTAGATTTCTAGGACTTACATACATGGGGCTCATAGAGATGTCTTTCTAGACATACCTTTAATCTAATAGTAGGTTTAACGCTAATGAGGAAGATAAATAAATAAAAAGTAAATATTCACACATACTCACACCCATTCGTTGTTTTGCGAGTGGCATGGACGTACAGAAATATTACATTACAGACATAATAATTAGGAATAAAATAATAATATTTGAGAGCAACCATTTATATGTCACATGGCTGACTGTATGACTGTACCAGCCGGGTCGAACCCGAAACCCGTCGACGGCGGGCAAATTCATTACCAACTGGGCTGCAGGGTCGTTAATAAGCAATAGAAAATATTTTTACATCCGGAAACAAACAATTTATATTACTGAACCTATTAGCATCCCACACCAATGCATTTGTATGCATATTATAAATATTTATGTTCGATAGTGAATGTACTAGAGTAGGTATCCGATAATCCAAGTCCCTTTTTATATTACGCAAATTGGATTGTACGTCACTTTAAGGCAAATTGAAAGTTCATCAGTATCACTACAACCCATATTATCCTTTTACCAAGCTCGGGTCTCACAATGATAGGGTCAAGGCCACAGTCCACCACGCTAAGTGCAAATTTGCAGACTTCGTATACCTTTCAGAACATTATGGAGAACCCCCAGATATCCAGGTTTCCTTTAATCAAGTGATAATTAATTTGTACTACACACATAATTGTAAAAATTATAGGTGCATGCAGGATTCGAACTCGAGTCTAAGTAGCCGTGAAAATTGAAGAGGCCTTCGATTTAACAGCTGTGATCTAATAACAGCAGCTAAGATCAACGCGACTTACGATTAACAGAAATGTTTACAACATTTTCCTCCACTAGTCATTCAACATTACTTAATTCGGTCGATCGCATACATTTGACACAAACCGTAATAAGGTTATTAGAGATTCGAAAGTTCATTATACTAGTATAATCTAGTATAGCTTCAAATTAATACGATTTTATGAAATATAAAAATCGCTCACACTTTTGGTGCGTAAATAGAGATTAACTTTAATGGATAGGGAAAACTAGGTAAACCCAGATTCGCACATATCGTATACAGTAAAAAGCGTTTCAAATCAAAAAAACTCAAAAATTCAAAAAACTATAATATAGCATAAATTTATGAATTTCTCCTTTGTTAAGTGCATTTGTATATCTAGCATTTTTGGTTATATGAAAATTATGACGAATAAAATAATGTTATGCCTCACATCAAATTCATGGTTATTAATTTCATTATATGACTGTAATATATATAATAGATATAACATCTTGCAATGCCTGTAGTTAAAGGTCATGCTATGACTAATCATTTTCTGCTAACGTTATTCGAGTTTACTGAGCCTAAAATTAAAAAAAAAATCATAGCAAGTTAAGAAGGGAATAATTTACCGCTTTATTCTTGGCCAAATATGCTTGCAGTTGCATTCTCTGTTCGTTTGTCTGTTGCAAAAAAAAATTGCAGGTAGACATATATGAAAATCTTTTGATTTCTGCAGGCAGTAGAAAATATTCCTAGCTACTCGTATGTATCCTATCTCCGGCGAGTCTAATTTGGACCTGCTTAATTTCACTCACTTTACATTAAACTCATAATTACTAGTATAATAGATATACCTTATACTTTCTATTAATCAAGGGACGCGGTCAGTAATAAGGATCATCTGTAAAGAACCAAACCTCTCCATATAGGTCTGAAGCCTTCACAAATATAACATGAGCAGTGAATATCAATATTAAAATTCACGTTAGGGCCAACAACTTATATTCAATATAGCGTGGAGCTTTAAAGCTACGCAGGGAAACTGGAAGTACGTGAATCAGGTTGAGTACATTGAGTTCAATAGGTTATTCAATTAAAATTTGGATTCAATTTCGCCTTTGGGTTAAATCCTATATATAATATGTTTGACATTAAACAGGTATCAGAGAAAAGATACAGGGTTGGAGATCCAATTTATGGTCACTGCATAAGTTAAGGTTTATTTATCCTCACAGATTATAAAAACCCACATTAAAAATAACAAATGCATAAAACTTTTGTTATTTCCCATAACTCTGTGACTAGAGTTTTCGTCACACTTGTACTTACTGTACATACACAATCACTGGTTAAAACGTGCAATCAAAAATATTCACTATTTTATTCATATTTTTATCCTATTCCGTTTATTTTTTGTTATAAAATGAAAAATATAACTATCCGCCGGTTTTATCCGTTGTATGTTATATGGACGTCGTTAAGCAATTTCGATGTTCGTTCGCAAGTTTTTAAGCAATATAAAGCTTTGGAATTCCTGAAAAAATCTTGATATATTTTAAGATATGATGAAATTAAACATTTGATAATTCTTTATATTAAAGAACTTCAAAACTTGTTATCAAAATTCTAATCAGGTTTAAAACCAGGTCATTTAAGTTGAAATTGTAAACATTTTGTTTGCGGAAAATTAAAATTCTAGTCGTTTGTCGCCTTTTGTGAAAGTTATTGACTGACCTGAACTTTATTTTCAAAAATCCACTTACAATATTACAAAACCATTAACAAATTTTATCTTTAAATACACTTATATTGATTTAACTGAAAATTACAATAATTCAACATTTATGTTATTGAGATTCATTAGTACTTATCACTAAGGAAACGTCCGAAGAACTTAAAAAAGTGATACAAATTGGAGACATGTGATTTACACAACCACTAAGTAAAAATGATGATAAAAGGATATAAAAATGTTTGAAACACACACCGACAAATATATGTCCAACACGTCGTTATCATATCTACGATACATACATATAACCGGAGGCTGGTCGCCGAAAAACGCACACATATGAAAAGCTACAACTATATGTCAAACCGTTGCGGTAAGGTAAGAAGTAATATAAGAGCGCATCTTCGAGTTTGCACATTTTAGTTTTAAAAGCCGGCCGCTGGTGAGCGGGACATGTTAGCGAATTTTAACACGAACGGAGCTTAACCGGCTCTGCGTATGGACATAGTGTTGCCATAACATTGGAGCCTGAACCTTAAAGTGGGTAGTGGGGCCAGGCAGGCACCCGCGCCATGGAGCCGGGAATTCTATTTTATATTTTGGTAAGCAATTTCTTAATATGATTGTAATAACTTATTTTAACTTTATTTTTGAAATGTAACTTTTACAATACAGTCATTTTTTTATTTACTTTAAACTCTAAACTTAATATTAAAATAAAATAAATACAATCTATAATCATTAAACCAGCTCCTACTGGGATATTTAGATATTCTACTTTTACCAAATAAAAAGACATTAAGCCCTAATAATTAATATTTTGAAATTTAAAAAAATTTAAATCATTTATTATGTTTGAGGCTTTAATCCATGTTAAATAGTTTGCGTTCGACTTGCCGTCAATAAATGTTATTTGGAATTTAATTATGACCTTGACCTTTTTCCGAGATATATCTGATCCGAAGTTGAGTCATTTGAAGACAAGACCCGCAAAACATAATAGAGAGTAGATCATATTATTGTTTACTTCAACTTCCAATTTACTTTACCAATAATATAAAGATAAGAATTTTCTAAGCACCTAGGTTTCCTTTAGTTCATAAAGCAAATAACATAAATACTTACTGCATAATTTCTTGCAAATGTCAAAGTTACAATATTTTTTTCCTACTGATTTATATTATATTTTTTGTCGGCGATGATCAAACTAATGTTTATTTTGTATAGTTCTAAGTAATTATTTCCATGGCTAGATTTTTTTACATATGAAGGAATATTTCAGAAGCATTGCGGGCCGATATGAGGTCTTTTTATTCGTTGACAAGTCTAATCGGAGTCAAATTACTCGAATATGCCATAGAAATAAAATCGATGACATCACTAGACCACTGACTTGTTTTGACAAAATTTTATACAAGTATTAAAATAACTTTTTTATGTTTCACTTGTAGTGACGTATGTAACGGATTATGTCTCTATACTATACCACTTGGATTTTGTGGCTTTTCTAAAATTAAAAGAAAACAATATTACTGAGAATAATACAAACTAATTAAATAAAAGACGATTCAAAAATTACGCAAACTTTCCGTTATATTTGTAACCTTAACTATCAATATATATCTGCTAGGAAAACCCATTTAACCAAACGAAAGAAAAGAAAGAAATCTCTAGCTCATAAACACGATTAAGTTATGAATTGTCATCTCAAACAAAACTATAATTAGAAAACATTACATGAAATTTCTAAGTTTGAATAGCACCCCCGCTCAGCGTTAGAATGTTTAAAACCTATGTATGAGTTTAAGAAAATTGCTGTTTGCATGTTAAAAAAGTTAGCACCTATCTAGTTCAATAAAAATAAAACTTTTATGTATTAATAAGAAAGAATAAAGGGAGATAAATATTGCTAACAATAACATAGCAAAGCAATAAGTCTTACTCTTACACCTGTTGAATTTTCTCACGAAAAATTTATTTGCCAGCCGGACAGAAATTCAAAGTAACCTCACATACTTTGCACTCTTCTCAGCTCACCACGCAGATAACTAATTAATTTAAACGAGTTAAACAACCTTAAACTTGTACCGGTTCAAAATGTATGTAAGCTTAATGTAAAGCGTGATGTAATACTCATAACTATGGCAGATTCTTGATTCTAGTTTAGTATTCCAGCTAGTGCGATTAGAACTTAAAAAGTGGTCTGAGCACTAAGGCAAAAGAAATACATTCGTGCCCCACTACAATGAAAAGAGGAGATTGGATTTTGTAGACATTCCGGTGACAATGTCCTTAAAACCTACATACTCGCCCAGCTGTAGGGGGTATGTATAAATATATTTTTAGAGGAAAAAAACCTGAATGACAAAGCATTGGTTATTCCAACCCAAAACAGGTATTTTTGTGGTGAGGATTACATGTTACATAAGATTCCCTTCCAGTTAATTCGGGTACCATCCGTATTACAATAAACAGCGAGGCTCTGAGGTTTCGTGTGAACAAACCAGTCACTTGCGCAATGTCCCAAAGAGCTTGTCCATAAGCTACTAATATCCAGCACGACGACAAAGCCTAAATAAAACTTAAAGGAATTACTGAATTTGTTATAAGTATTAGAAAAATCTCAAGAAAGTATCCCAATTTTCTATTTCACATGGTTTCTATACCAAATTTCTTTCCAATCCGTAGATAGTTATTGAACGACAAACGACCAATCAACTCAAATTGATTAAGATCAAATTCAAATTATATTATTTAGATTTACATCCAGTAAATAGAAAGTCTAGCTAACCTGGTTTAGTTAACCAATTTACGTCACTCGATGGCGACTATATTGAACAATATCTGAATGGAAGTTGGATGTATGACACCAGGGTAGAAATACGTATGTACATACATATTTGTATAGATACATATATAGTAACGCTTTGTACAGGATGTATAACAAAGAAAAATTTCCAAAAGTATGGAATTATTTTCGTCTTAATCCATATTTTATGGTACGAAGCCAATTTATACATACCAGTAAGCTTCATAAATTACAAGTGATAGTAAAAACCGCATGAAAATATATTTGAAGTGATTGCGTTCGCTCAGACAGACGTCGATTTATATATGGATGTGTTAATTATCTGTTGTAGGAGGAGGAGGACGTTTGATGCTATTTAAACCACGTTCAAAAAAATTATACAATATTTGTGATTCTGCGCGTTTCTACAAGAATCGTTGTATTTACAGATAGCGTCGATATTTTGTTTAGTAATTTTTATCAGTTTTTTTTATATTTATCCCTTTCTTCTATATGTCGTTTTTAGAGCTTTTTTAATAGAAACATACAATTTTTTTTCATTTATTGCAATAACTACTTAAAATATTTAAAACATTAACTGTTCCCTAATCTCTTATCAGAACTTCCGTAACAATTTACATCAGTTATCCCGCAGGACCATTTCCAGGATCCATTTCCCGGACACAAAGTTTGAGTTATATTGACCCATAATATGAGTCTGTGTATTTACGTAATAATAATTAATCTGTTCAGCAGTTTAATTTGATATCATGACGAATACACAAAAATAGAAAAAAATTAAAACATGTTTTGGTCTCTTAGCCGTTAAAACCTATCTAAAATAAAAAAAAAGTACAGATTCAACACTGTTATAATTCATCCTTAGTACTTAAATATTAATTTATTATCTCCCATATTAAGAATTTCCGGCTCGCTTGATTTAGCTGTTTTCCTTGAACTCGCCTAAAATTTATAAAATACATGACAGACTTAATTTGTAATTCCACTATACTGTTTACAAAATCTAGCTAAATTAAATTAAGATCGTAAATCAATAATATTTCATAAACTTTTACACGATCGGTCGTAATAAAATAACAGATTACAAATTTATCAATAACTATATTAAACAATAAAAGTACAAAATTAATTCCAGACGTACGCGGTTTTTTGGATTTATTAGGTGTGTATTAAGTTTTTATGACGTCTTGCAAAAATACTTATTTCAGAACAATAGAGTTCAATGGCCTGATTGAGTGATTATAAAAAACCAACAGTGAACTTGTGTCCGAAATCATTATGTGTTGTAATGTCGTTTTAGCGTGCGTCCTACGCAAGTGTCGTATTTGTTCAATAATGACAGTACGGAATCTGCTGCCTTCAAAAAACATTATTTTTATTTCAGTACAGAAGCAACTACATCAGCTTGTAAGCATTATTCTTTTTGTTTAGATTTTGATGTGTTTTTACAATTGTTTAGAAATATTCATACGATTTGTTTATGGATTAATTTACTTTTCATTGTGAGTTTTTTTACACAAAAATAGGCTAGTGATAACGAAAATTACACTTTCTATGAGTTTTTACTTAAATTACTTAATGTTAACTATTGTTGTCTAGATTTAGTTCATGACACAATATTTTACAACAATTTCTTTTACTTCAACGGTATTAGCAATATGGCATACACAAGTTACACAATGATACATTGATCTGAATCGCACTGGCACAAAGAAAAAAACCGGGTTTGTCTCAATGTCCAGTGAACTGAGTGTTGCCAGACATTACCGTAAATCTTTAAACGTATTGTGCGGTTTACATAACAAATGGTACGATAGTATAGACCATAGTAACAATGGTGTTCCGTTAAGAAACTTGTAAGAATACCCCGCATGGATTGACGCGCCGTCTCATGACTCATATGGTAACACGAGAATTGTCAGCTGACGTTTTTCCGACGGCGGAAACTACAGGTTTTAAGCGCCGTATTTGTTTCGATAACCGCAGTTATTATTTTGAGGGTTCTGTATCGAAACCGTACAAAACCCCTTATAAACTACGCTGACATCTGCTATTTGGATGCCACTGAATAAATCTTTTTTATTTTTGGTATTAGGAAGTTCGACCATATTTCTCACCTCCATAAGTATCTCAAGTGGCTCCAAATATGTTTTCACAGGAACACCAGGATTTTATGCCTGCTTTTTAACATTCTTCGCTGCACCTCTATCCCGTCTCACCTGCAAGAGCGTTTTTCTTTCGCTCGTCCTTTCTTTGCTCCATGCAGAACCCACCTAATATGACCACCACGTACAAAAAAATCGAATAAAAGACCACATCGATAATTAAATCAACCTAATTGTATCAACGTCTAATGGTTATGTACTGATAGTTATTTTCGTAAATAATATGTCATTAACAACATAATTATCCTCTATTCATATGGCTCGATGTTCGTATTGAACTTATATTATCTAATTTCATGTTAGATATGTACATTATGGCAACCTTCAAAATCTTTGATTTTGTTGTTTATTAAACAGCAAGAGTTCAGGATTTTATTGGGATATTAACCTAACAGTTTATCGATCCTTATGTTAGGGATTCCTTACTGAGAGTCAGTACAGTACCGTACGTTGACATCGACTTAGTTGTAACTTCAAATGACCGTAACAATGGGTTCAGTCTTTGGACACGAATTTCGCTTATTGTCATGTCAATCAATTCGAGCAATATGTAAATTTCGATAACAAAAAACTGGTTATAACCGACTTTGCCCGAAAATAGATTCATTAAATTGCGACAAATCTTAAGACAATTATATGTACATTGGATGGTTACAATGGCCCACATGTTCAAGATAATTCGCAAAACTATGAATATCGTTAGTGAATTATAAAATTGCAGAAAAGTTTGCATTAAAGTAAAAACGCAAGATTTATACATTTGACATGGGATGAGTTTTTACCATAAATGATGTACGAGAGTTTTGTGAAATATTTTTTCTGATACATGTAACATACTATTTTTATACATATTTCTACTTTTGGTTCCTTGACTGATTACATAGACAAGGATAATATCTGTAGAAACATTTCGGATGTTAGATTAATAGTTTTTATCAGATATGAATATAAAAAGTGTCGTAATATATTGCAGAATTTTAAATATTGATAATTTTGCATGAACCAATGCTATTAGCAATAATAATGAAGTAAAATGAGTCACAACTATTTTAAACACAGTGATATGAACACTCTAATCCGGTACGGATAGGTCGTGAGTTATTTGGTAACGATAGATGGGTGATCTTAGATTTGCTTTAAAGGTTGAGGATGTGCGCCGGCTCACCTCTGACAGTTAACTCGCGATTTGTGGTATGACGTAATTACTTTTGACCTTTTACTACCACCAAATATTTAGAAAATATTGATGGTCATATACCATGTTGACTGTAGTAAATGTCATTAACAAATTTTTAAATTAAATACTCATTGCACACTTACGATCGCATTTAAAAACAGCTTGTTACCATTCTAATTTATCTGCCTGTTCATCCAACTATGCCAATAATTCACAAACACAAAACAGTCAATATATTATCATCAAAAAAATCCACATGGCAATGTGCATGATTATAAATTATCTTGAAGTACTAAACTCCGGTATGAACTTGTCACGATTAACATTAGATAGGTATTCAGACACGAACAAAGTTTAATATAAGACGGTGAATTCAGATCAATGATCTCATATTAATTAAAATTATACATGATAGAATTTAGTCTCATATGTATTTGCATTGATGATAATTAAATAGAACTGACATTTTGAACGAATTTTCAGACGTAATTCTATTTCTAATACCATAAGACGAGTGTGTATTTTAATAACACAGTATATACTATGACCGTAGACTGCACCAATAATGTTAATTAATGGACTATTTTTATTGACAAGAATACATTTCTTTTAAATTGAGTGTCTCAGGTGAATAAAATACATCACCCGACATAGACGATCGGTAGCCCTTCCCTCAGCGCAGAGAAACGATCGACAGTGTGTGGACACTCTCTATGTAGGTGTGAATAATTTATTTTTAATAGATACAACGATACTGTAGCTCAAATAGTGGTCCTGCCTCTTGAAAGAAAGGCACCAGGTTCGATTCTAAATCGAGGAAGATGTTTAGATAACATATTATTTTCATGTAGAATTATGAATGAGTGGCCGGTTATTTATTTCGTTACGTAGAAAATATCTATACTGAAACGTAAAAAATATTTACCTAACGTACCAAACCCTCGTTGCTTTATCACACAGTCCTTAACAACTTCTGATTGAATTACACAAATAGTAATGGCGCATATTCACTTATTATAAATATCGAGTAAGTTTGGTATTAAAATATTTGAATAAGCTTTTGCACTTAGAGCGTTAAGCAATTAACCCCACATGCGTAGAAACATGCTTTTGTTACGATGCTATAGACGCATATATCGTTATATTGATTAATTGTCATCACTGAAGGTCCATCGCTGACTTTCACTCAACGCTCGAGCTCCCGGATACAATCAACCTTCGCCAGTTTGACAAGCTACTTAACGCCTAAAATTCTGTACAAACAAAACCTGTGTGACATCACATAATCTGCCGACTACAGCGGGTGGCGTCACCTCCACACCTTGAATAGTTAATAACCAAATTTTATACACACTTGATGCAAACAATAATGAAATAAGCAATTTGACATTACTTAAATTATTTGTCTATATTATAAAAACAAATTATAACGGAGAGCATTTTCATGTGTACTTCATTGGTATGCATGGCACCTGGTTGCTCTGCATAGTATCCTAATGACCTGAAGTGTTAGAAACCACTACGTGATAATATACGTTTAAATTATAGGAATCTATACTAATATTATAAAACAAGAGTACGTGATTTTGTGAGTTTATGTTAAAACGGAGTTAATCTCCGGAACCACGGCATCTCTTGAAAGCAATCTTTTACCATTTGAAAGTTTGATGATTTTGGATGGTAATAGGCTATAATATCTTGTATACTACAAGTATCTTTAAAACAAAGTGAACAAAATTAAAAGAATTTTCAAGAATTCATAATTAATAAAACCCTTAACGGCTTACACATTCCCAGTAGTGGAACGAGCCTCTTTAAAGACCTTGACTCGCATCTCTTTGCCATGTCGGACCGGTGGAGGGGATTAGTGGTCAAGCCACATACACGATACATGACACATAAAAGGATGTTTTAAAATGCTATCTTACATATTGTAAGCAAAGAAAGAATCGGCTGCCTCTGAATGTAAATCTTACGGAGATTCACAATAAATTTCTCGAACCAGTTTTCGTTACGGATCATTTACGTGTACATAATATTAATGTATAGCTTTCAGATCAAATAAAAATGTTAATCATGTATAATCATTTTCAATTATTACACCTATGTATTGTGATAAAATATACATTATATTGAAACACACAATAATATATTAAAGTATATAATTCTCTCTCTTATGTTTTACAATATTATGATTACATTATTACAGTTAATCATATTCTCACAATATATTTATTTAGATAAAGCGACAGTTCAGAACTTATGCTATGGGAGCTGTAAAAACTAACAAATGCTGCATTTATAAACAAATTTGCAGAACAACGTCAGTCAACCCCATAAAGTTAATATACTAGTGTAATGATTATTTACAATTATTATCTTGTATTGTGGATTAATTTTTTTTAATTCTGAAACTATGTTCTCACGGATGCAATATGAAATCACGAATTAAATCATCTAAAGACAATTAGTGGGCAACAATATTTGTTTGTTTTATAATATGAGTCGGTTTTTTAATAATCTGTAATGATGGGTAATATTGAGAAATTTCTTGAATAATTATACTTCAGGACATGCTGGCTTTCATCGCAGATTATTGAAACCCCGATTTTAAACTTGAGTATGTGTCGTAAACGAAGTAAGAGGGGACTATTAGTTGACTATGTGAATGTTAGTAAAGCTTGTTTGTTATAGTAACATTTTATATAACATTATTAATACTTGTCAAGTCTTTGTAGTATGTGGCAATGAAATTTACATAGGAACTGGTAATCTTTATAAATATACATCTTCATTGCATACTTTAAAACAAAGTTTCTTTGTCTGTCTGAACACGATAATTTCAAAAAAACTACTAGAAAGATTTTTACGTGATTTTTACCAATTGATTCTTGATAAAGTGATTCACGAGGAAGATTAAAGTGTATGGGGTAAATGAATATTTTAAACGCCTAGTAAAAACGAATAACAATTGTGTGTTTCCCAAACCGATGCGCACATAATTTGTTTTGTCACGAAGCAGGTCCATGATGGCTAGTGGCAAAGTTTTATCATTTTTAATATTTACTTGACACTAAATTATAGCAAATGATAATACGCGCATAGATGAAGAAGCACGAATGAAGAGCAAATAATGTCACTGGGTAAACTTTGCCCAAATCCATGTATTTTATATATAGTTATTTTATACTAAATTACACCAAATGCTAATACATATGTATATAGATTAGTAAACACGAAAGGAGGGCATGTTATCTCGTTTGGAGAAACATTGCCAAATCGAGTTATTTTATTCCGTACCATGTCCTACTGTTATTTGAGGACTGCGAATTAACATTGTATGGGTATGTGTGCCAAAGGTCTTATTGTTTCGCGAAATTTTGCTACTTTAAACTAGAGATGTTATGGATAGGAAATTTCGGATCTGGATATGGATACGGATATATTAATAATATTTTACCGGTTTCGCTTAAGGTTACGGATATGAAATTATTTCGGGTTATCTGATTGTTTCGATAGTTTGACTTTCTTTCTAGCTAATATTTGGTATTATAATCATGGAATAAAACCCTTAAAAATGAAATATTAAAAACTTCTAAAGATGAAAGCGACGCGGCTAGTGTATCGGCTCAGACAGTAATAACCTGACTTAACGCGTTTCATTTAGACTCTGCCCCTATCCGAAATTATTCGAAGCTTTTTATCGGATTCGATTACGGTTTCGGATATATTTTTAATTCGGATATCCGATAGTTTCGGTTACGGTTACGGAGCTCCATAACATCCCTGCTTTAAACCACAACGGACTCATTCGAATGCTTACACGTATGAATGACCGACTGATCAAAAACTGTTTACTTGATGCTTGTCTCTTCGGTACGTGAGGTTGAAACATAACGCGGTAGATAGCCGGGTTACTGTCATGGCCAGTTTGGACATTGCTAAAATATAAACCGTGCGTGACCAGAATTTGTATCCTCTAACAATTCGCGTGGCCCGTTGCGATGACAGAATATCCCAATTCGTGATTGACATGACCGTTATCTCTTCAATCTTAGAGGTTTGAAATGGTTTCCTCAAATTTTGTTAAAAATATGTTATATTATTTTTTTATCCTTAATGCATATTTTATACTTTATTTGTAATATTGCAATACTTATATTAAGTATTTTGTAATATTTTCGCTAAAATAACCGCTTTTTACGACATGCATATGAATGTATATACGTATATATGAATGTATGTACATATACCAAAATAACATTTTTTACAATTTTTATCTGTCTGTCTGTCTGTTTGTTCCGGCTAATCTCTGAAACGGCTGGACCGATTTTGACGGGACTTTCACTGGCAGGTAGCTGATGTAATAAGGAGTACTTTTATTTCTACCATATAACTTTTTTGTTAAATTCCACGCGGACGAAGTCGCGAGCACAGCTATTTTTTTAATAAATTTATCGTTAATTTATATCACACCATGTTTTTCACACGGACAATTGTACGTGGCATGCTCTCGAGTGGGCAAACCATCAACAACAACAAACCGCGATAAGCCGGTGTGGTGGACTATGCTTTTACACCTGAAGCTATAACAGGAGACTTGAGCCAAGCACTAGGATAGTTGTGGTTTATGATGATGGCTTTAATATAGTTATATTTTTGATGTTCATCGAGTTATATGCTACGTATGTTGCAATGTAATAAATACCCATAATATGCCTAAAAACTCGCACTTACATATTTTTACAATCTATTGTTTGATTATTAGTATACAACAAACATAATATGAAAACATCTATTTGTATATCATATTGCACAGCTGCATATTTTGCAATTAATTATTATCAATTACTTCAGGAGACACAGAGAAGTCAATAAAAATATGACGCAAACTTTAGCTTCCTTCCTCATTTAAATAGGATGACATACACTTTTATGAATAAAGTAATTGGTCTAGTAGAATTGTGTGAAGATTGTTGTAATTATTTCTATACATATTAATTATTTAAAAAAATCAACGACATCGGAGTTATTTCATCCATACTACCAACGAAGCAAATATGAAATTCCACGAGCATCACAATACTTCGTTGGAGATAAATGCTAATAAACAACATCTTTAAGGTGCGTCTTGACAATGACGCTTGCAACCGTTTGCGCAAGAAACTTGAGGTTTTGCAACGCACATCACTAAACATTGAGTATGGTGACATTTTGTCACTAGGTCTCAATTTGCTTAGTTCCAAACATTTTCACAACATTCATATATGTGTAGATCTGTTGACTCCATCTGAAAATGTCTTGAACTTGATTTGGTTTTCGAACCGATTTCGCAATTGATAATATTATATTTGATTTTAATACCGTCCGACGGACAAACAGAATGACAGACATCATACATAAAGTAAAAAATTTTACGAAACTTTAACTGTTTATATATGATTAGAATTTTTTTTTTTTATTATTACATATAAATAATTCCAATTATAAATTGAGTTACACAAAATAATTCAATAAGTAGTTAGTTCTCATTTGAGCCATTAACCGATTGTACATGCGCTATTTATTTCAAATAGAAACTAGAATGACTTCTTACTAAATTCGCATCGATTCAATCCACGTGTCATTAATAAACCTCCAAATCGAGTATTCACACGAGCTCCCCTAAAAGCCCTTAAAGAAATCCTTTAACTAGGTAAGGAGTATATGGAGAAATTGTATATCGGTTCTTGGTTGAGAAACAAAAAGAGAAAATTTATAAAATTTTTGAAGATACTTACTAAATTAGAATGGACGGAATGGGCCAGCTTAATGATGTATGTTAATTATTTGAATGGTACTCATATTTTGATATTTTGATTTAACTAATGATATACCTAGGGTATAATAAATAATAATCGTTTACACACTCACACCCCCGCACTAGGATTCCTTTTATTACGGATGGCATGGACATACACAAATATGACATCACAAACACCCATGACCCAAGAACAAACATTTATTTGCCACATAAATGTCTGCTCCTGGCCGGGAATCGAACCTGGGACCCCTCGCTCGGCAGGCAGGATCACAACAAACTGGGCTATGGAGTCATCGGTATTTTTATTTGCTACTTATAATTACTGTCACATCAATTTTATTTCGATGTACCTATGTAAATATTTGTAAATCATGTCTTAGAACTAGAATATATTATAATTTAAAATATATTCTGCAAATTAATGTTATATTTGTAATGTAATGTGTCACTTGTTACAGGCTTCGCTAGTGATAACTCTAGCCAGCGAGACCAAAGAACCAAAGAATGTCACGGAAGTGAAGACGGAAATTATAAAGGAAGCGCGGCAAGGACGTCAACTTGGCTCGTACGGACAGTCTGGCAACGAAGTGGTGGTTGATATCGAGGATGCTGAGAAGAAACAATACTATGAGACCAATTACGATACCAGTAAGTTTAATTAAATAAATAAAAGTATTACCACATCATATTTTTCTATCAGGGGAACTAACGCAATGGGGCTTTCACAAGTTTGCCATGACATGCTGGGGCCTCTACCTGTGCATCAGATTAGTGCAGAAGAGGTTACTACACAGAGCTGTTGACAGTGGTATGGATATTTACCACATACCGAATAAAATAAAAATTCAAATTAGCTACCAAAAATGTAATCCAACTCTTCACAGTAGATACGGGTAGTAATCTGCAAAGTAATAGGATCGTTTTGGTAACTCTTATTAGTAATTAACTACTATGAATACATGATCTTACGTAAAAAATTGTTGAGGTGATTATTAATTATCAATAAGACCGAAAACTTTAAAGCAAACAATAGTTTTTAGATTATATAATATTACAAATATAAAGAATAAAAAATAACATTAACTATCAAATTAACTATCAAGCTACTTTAACCTGTACCATATTTTAGATTGCTAAACTTAGTTCGTAACTTCCTAGTTCATTTCCATAACGGTGTGCCAAACCGTAGTACCGAAGTAGTAGTAGTAGCGAAGAATCTTAGCGAAAAAACAACAGTATGCAATGCATTGATGCTCAGTACAATATCTCGATACCTGTTCAATATATTTTATACGAAATTTGAAAAGGTATAAAGAAATTTGAAAGTTTTAAAAAAAATTATATTCACTTACCCGTCTTGTTCTTATTCTTGCTCAAAAAATAAATAAATAACCCGTTACAGTAAGCTATTTATATACAAGTTACTTTGTATTCTGTAATATATAACTCTATTACACTGTATAAAACAAAAAGTATTGTTTTCAATTTTTTAACTGATCAGAATTTAAATGATAATCAATACGTTGACAATAAACAATAAGTGTGACATTAGAATTATACTCAACACTAGTATATTTATTATGTATTATACTAGTTAACTTTTAAAATATTTCAAATGGAATATACCAAAATTATTGTATTTTTTAGGTTCATATGGTTTCGGTTACGACGTGGGTCCAAATGGCCAGTTCCACCACGAAAACAGAGGGCCTGATGGAGTGACATATGGTTGCTATGGATACGTCGACCCCGATGGGTACCTGCGAGCCACGCATTACGTTGCTGACAGTCATGGCTACAGAGTTGTCGAACCTGAGAAACCCGTGGAGATCTTCCCTGGTGAAAACAACGAATATAATGAAAAGTAAGCATGAAATATGATTGCAATTTCATGAGGAGATACTATGTCACACAGTTTGGATATATGATGGGTAAAATATAATAGAAAATTTCTTCCCTTCGATTCGAACCTTAAACCTTTGCTCCATTAATAAATATTCAGTTATCCAGAAATTCACACTTTACTTCTTACTGACCTGCGTTCTGAATGGCGATTTGACTTCTCAAACAGAACGCATTATAATTCTGATGAATATACCAACAATTTCTAACCTTTTACTACAAACATATTTATTCTAGTTGCTGTAACCAAGCGACGACTCTACAAATAGTTTGCTCTTTGGATGTCCTATAACTATTACAGCTTACTTACATGTTTAACGCGTTTTTAATAAGTCGTTTTGTTTTAAGTCTGTTCGATTTGAATTTCTTTATTGATACAATCTAATTAAAATTAAATTACAGTAACTAATAATTCTAAAGTACTATTGAAACTTCTTGAGTGATTTAAGGAGCAAGCGACTATTTTAATACGAACTTTATGAAGACCTAAGTATTATAAAGTATTTATTAATATTCATTATACGATATTAAATAAGTTTTTGGTAAAAACTATTTACTCAGAAATTATTTTTTAAGTAACTATTTAAAAGCCGTTTTTGTATTGCAGTTCAGGAAACGAACCGCCCTCCAACGAACCAGGCCTGACTCTGCCGTGGGACCAGTTGTACTTCCCCAAAGGCTGCGGCAGGACTCCTGGTGGCGTGCCACCCAAACCTCCTCCGAAGCCCACCCGACCCCCTCGCCCACCGCCGGACAGTACAGGACAAACGAGCAATCCAAAACCTGGCGTAGTGCCCGGACCTGGTACATACTCTATACGCATCTATATCTATAAATACAAATACGATACAATGAAAATCTTAAATGTACCTCAATATTATTTATTAGAAACCCTAAAACAATAAACTTATAGTACACCAGACGATCTTAATATTTACTAGTGATTTCTTCCTAATTACTAAATTATAAAAGTTTAAAGTAGAATAAAAGGGGATATAGGCATTTACAATTAGAAAATTTAAAGAACCATATCAATTGAGCAATAGACACTGATTATAAAATTGTAATGAATCCAAAGCTATAGTTTCGATAAATATGTTTGAAAACTTTACGATACTAGACTTATTATCGACGTTGATAGCCAAAAAGATTACTCGTACTATATATTTGTTTAATATTTCCCTCTTTGTTACAACATCACGCAGGAACCCCTTAACACATTAAGTTACCGAGTAAGTTCTATAACATTTCTTATCCCGTGAAATTGATCCGCGAAATAGGAAGGCGATAATAAAAACATTAGAAACGCCTGACAAATTATGAATAACAATTATGTCGAATGCAAGTACTATTTATAAATGGAAAAATATTACGATTCAATGTATTAACCCATCCTGGTTTAGGTTTATAAAGAAAACCAACTGTTACTAGGTAATCTTATTGATATAAATAAACTAAGCATTTATAACTGTCTCATTTAAGAATGATTACAAACGTATTGCTTCTTTTGAGAACTAATATACATAGAACGCTTTAGGTGTAAGCGTAAAGAATAAATGCTGGTTAAAATAAAACCTTTTTACCGAACTTTATAATATTTTAAAGCAGGTTTCTCAACAACAGATGTAGCCGATATTTTGAATTTTTTATGTTTCGATAGGTCAAGGTGGCAACTACCCAGGCTATCCAGGCACTGCGGGAACTCCAGGCACCCCAGGATCTCCAGGCACCCCAGGAACTCCAGGCTCCCCTGGCACTCCGGGAAGCCCAGGTGGACCTGGTTACTATCCAGGAACAGGTATTTTTCTTTCCAATGTTAAAAAATACTATTGGGTAAAACATATAAAATACTTAATATTATTAGATATTCATATCCATGTTGTATTATAAATAAAAATGCCCATTTAATTACATTTTTATAGAAACTCTTCTACAGTGATATGTAGCTTGAGCTTAACATTACTTCTTATATTTGTATTTCACAGGCCCCGGTGGACCTAATGGCCCTTACGGACCCGGAGGTCCTAGTGGACCCGGAGGACCTAATGGACCTGGTGGACCAAGTGGACCTGGTGGATCATGTAGGTTAACTGTTCCTAGTATTTGTTTGTACTAACGTATCGTTACTGTTCCGTAAAGAAAATTCGTGTAACTTTATATTTATATTTATATTTTTACTTATGTATTTTTATATACTT